>JAVDBV010001004.1:0-18438 GCA_032619315.1 Piper longum
GCCGCCGCCATCCGCCGCCGCCCTAGCCGCAAGCTTCTGCGCAGCCGCCATAACACTCCCTCCAACTTCACCGTCAGCTACGACAGCAGCCCGTCCCCGGATCCGCCAACCTCATCAAGACCCAACCCTCAATTATATCCACCTCCACCCACAAAAGGCTAGAAAAAAAAAAAAAAAAACAACCAGCTCAATTCCCAGCAAGAGCCACCTCAAATATCGAGTCTTTGAGGTCGAAAAGGAAACAAAAGATCTTGCTCCACAGATCAGAAGAAACCAAAAAAGAAGAAGGAAGAATTGCAATCAATTCAAGGGAAGAAATAAACGCAGAAAATGGGATGCATATCAAAGAGCAGCGTTGATCTTGGTTGCCATTTTCTCTTGTTTTTTTAATATTTATAGTAAATGAAAAAGGAAATACATATGATTTTGGAGACAAGAAATGATGCCGGAATAGATTAAATTGGATTATGCGTCAAGAAAGGGTTGTAATTAGTTCATTATTGATAAGGATAAAAAAAAAAAACAGAGGGTTCCAATAATATCGGGGATGAATGTCTAATTATCTTAATTTATTCTTATAGATAATTTATTCTATATTTATTTATGTTAAATATTTAATTAATTTTAAAAAATAATTTAAATCCATTATATTATACCATGTATTACAAATCATATTAGACTATAATTTTATATTAGATAATAAACTACGACGTTTACTAAATTATGTCAAAGAGGATTGTAGACCGAGACTAATAATGGGTCAATTATAAAAATTTTAAAATAAAATTTTTTAAAATAGGTAAGGTGTGAGATCTTTTAATTTAATTTTATATTTAATATATAATAAGATAAAATTTTATTTATAAGTAAAAATAAACATAAAATTTTAATTTAATTAACTATCATTAAAAAAATAACTTAATATCGTTGCAATACACTTTAAGTCAAATAATTACAAATAGTACGGAGACAAAATATGAGGCCGTTTATTTTCTAAATCCTCCGTGCTATAGAAAAAAAGTAATAAAGTATTTAAATTAAGTAGACGTTGTACTTGGACGTGTTCATTTGGCTCAGTGGCCCATTGGCCATGGTGTACGTTGTCCTTGTTGCCTGCTAGGTTCCCCACGGACAAAAATGGTGCCCATAACCGCGTAAGAATATTCGGCCGCATCAAACCGAAAATAGTTGTAATTCATTGCACTGGATCGGGAAAATTCGATGATAGACGTCGACTAATCTCTCG
The DNA here is from genome assembly GCA_032619315.1 of Piper longum. Taxonomy (NCBI): domain Eukaryota; kingdom Viridiplantae; phylum Streptophyta; class Magnoliopsida; order Piperales; family Piperaceae; genus Piper; species Piper longum. The sequence goes on from JAVDBV010001004.1 coordinate 1,247, forward strand.
GTCATTAATTTGAGTGCCCGCTTACACCATTGCAGACGTATTATGGATATCGACCGGCATCTGTTTTCCTATTCAACACGTACGACGTGATATTTGATTGGGAATGACAATACAAATATCGTCGTATAATTGTGTAAAGAATTCCCTTCAAAATACATTTACCATATCATGTAGGTAAAAAACATGTAGCAATTAATGTGATCAGCATTATGCTATCCCCCCATATATTTTACCACATTCACCTCCTTGCCAGCCGACTTCTTGCAATAATACCACTTAATCGCCGAAAGGGATTTGGGGAAGATGTCACATTTGTAGCGTCTTCAATTGTCATAAATATATGGACATACCGCTTTCCGAATACATGATTTCTTCTTTGATCACGACATAGTGAATCATTCTATTTTATCTAGATGATGGTGGTTTCTTTTTCTCTTTTTATTTCCTTAAAGCAGCAGCTATAGATGATTGGGCAGAGAACTTTATAGCTGGTGACAAGGTAAAGGTGAAAAAATTGAGGTGAAACAGTAAACCAAATTGAAGCAAGTATAATTTTATAACTTCTTCGACTTCAACTAAGCCACGGTTAGGAGGATTATTGTCGACATCTAAAGGTCAGAGGAAATAAGTTGAGAAAAAAAAAGATAATTGGGGTTTATGCGTAGTTTGCACTTTGCATGGGATAAAAAATAAGAGTATGTACGACCCATTTAATTTGAGTAATTGATTTTTATTAAAACCATGTAAAGACATTTTACAACTAAGAAGAGCATAGATAGAGTCAATTGTTAGCGTTCAGACGGGGCTTGAAGGCTTCCCAGGATAAGCCTTTCGCTATGTACTCCATGTTGGTGGGATTGAAAGGGCCCTTTATTCTGTCAAAGGGATTTTATCACTGCTCTGGGTGGAAGAACACTTTTTGAAGGGTCAGACGAAGTTTTAAAGCTCAAGGAAGAAGAAAATCCCTACAAAAGGAAACGGGAACAGAACTTCTCACTCCAACAAATAGTTGATCCAAGTTTTCGACAAGAAATTATTGACATAATAGCCAAATGTCACTATATAGCAGACAGCCAGCTAGCAATGCTTGGATTATTATTGGATAAATTAATTAAGAAGGCATACCTTGAAAACGAGTACTTCCTCTTCCTGGTCATCTACCGTTGCCCGGACCAGAAGTGCCTCCTCCCTCGTGGAATCAGTATAGGACTCCAGCAACGCAATCTCCATATTATGTCCATTATCATCTTCTTCCTCCTCATCGACGCCACTATCGTATCCCACCCGTCGTCTGGCATGGCAGCTAACGTCCATGGAATCCTTATTCTTCGGAGTATTCATGCTTCTAATTGCTTGGTTAGCCGGAGGAATGACAGGATACATAGAAAGGACCAGCAACTTCTTGAGCTGATGCAGTGGCCAGGACCACGGGCACAAGTGAGTAGTCGCATATGTGAGCATTGGCTAGGACGAGAGAGGAAGGAGACCCGGTTGATGAGAAATGTGAGCTTAGACTGCTGTAGAGTGGAAGAGATGCATGAGATTCGGACAAGTTTTTGGCTGCATAGGTCAGTCCAACCGTCCAATAGAGGCGAACGTTACGTCCAACCGTCCAAAAGAGGCCAACGGTACGTCCAAGACAGAAATGTACTCTTATTTAACAGGGTAATATTGAGATTAATCAAATATCTAAATTCTTATTTCTACGATGTAACTGATGAGAAGTACTAATCGTCGTAGACAGGTCTCTGTGAAGTCGTAAGACTACGTATGAGGCTGATGCCTATTCAGTGCTGGAAGGTCAAGGCGGAAAAAAAAATTGTTCAAAATAGACAAATCAATTTCATGTGAAAACTTAAAATTTGGAGGAAAAATCAGGAGGTAAATAGTTGGATCAAATTAACTATATCACAACTTAATATAAAAATATTTATGAGAAAACAAACTCCCCAATATGAATTTATTGTAATTTCTATAAAATTGGTATTAACCACAAAAAAAAAATAGAGAATTACATATTAAAAATTTGATGAAATTAAAATTGACAATTGCAAACAAATTTCAAAAAATGTTTATCTTTCTTTAATTTACACAATTTTATTTTCTCCCCTTATGACCCTTTTTTCTCCAAATCCCAAAATCAAAGAAGAAAAATATTGGTCGTTGTTTTTTATCTCTCTCACAACGCAAAATGCATTTTCTAAAAAATCTTGAACTTTGTCCAAAATAAGGTTACAATTTCATATATTTATAGAGGGATAACCCAACAAACCTCCCCTTCTCGACTCCATGAAATACCTCTAGCCAGCATGGAAAGCTCTCTCCATGTCTGCTCTATTCCTGTAGTAAACATGTTTCTCCTTTCACACAACATTAGTCATCATATCTGAAGCATTCCTTTAAATATAGATTTTTGTTAGTTCAAGAAACTTACTTTTTAACACATCTCTTATTCACTGATATCTCTCATTAATGTATTTGCTTCTTTAATAAAAACTTGAATTCTAATTTAGGTGAATTGACTATGACTATCACAGTGTATAATGTATCTCTCATGTTTAACACCAATTTTATTCTAAAATCTCTTTGCCTATGACATCTCCTTGCAAGTTAATGTAGTGGTAATAAATTCGGTTTCAGTTGTGGATAATGTAACACACTTTTGAAACCTAGACTGCGAAGACCCAACCCTATTAACAAAATTAATAACAAACCCAGATGTTGACTTTTTTTTCTCCAAGTCACCTATCATGTCTGCATCGGTATAGCCAACCAGCAAAGACTTGTCACTTCTAAAATACAAACTCATTTTTTATGTACCTCTCAAATACCTCATTATCCATTTAATTGCTTGTCAATATTCTTTGCTCGAATTTATTAAATCCCTGCTAACCATTCCAACTGCATATGTTATGTCTGACCTTATATAAACCGTAACATGTATCAAACTACCAACTGTAAAATTATAAAAACATTTGTCATTTCCTTCATTTATGTTTCACTTAAGTCACTTTTTTCAACTTAAAGTGATCCCCAAGTGGAACTCTATCCAGCTTTGCATCTTTCATGTTGAATTTTCTAAGTACCTCTTCTATATACTTTTCTTGTGACAGTCAAAGCTTTTTAGTCCTCTGTCACGCCGAATGGACATTTATAAGATTTGCTTTGCCGATCTCAAATCATTCATCACAAAGGATTTATTCAAGTTCTTCTTTAAACTTACAATCTTGATATCATCATGTCCTACAATCAACATATCACTCACATGAAGCTTTAGAATAATAAAGTCATCATCAAACCTCTTGATGAACACATAGTGATCAGAAATAGACTTTTTGTACTCATTATTTTCCATACAAAAATCAAGCTTTTTGTACCATTACCTACGAGCTTGCTTCAAAACATACAAATTTTTTTTTAGTCTGCACACCATTTGTTCTTTTCCTCTTGTTTTAAAACCTTCTGGTTGCTCCATATATATAGTCTCTTCAAGATCACCATAAAGAAAGGGCATTATTACATCTAGCTGTTCAACTTCCAAATCAAAACTTAAATCCAAACTTGTAACCAAAGCCAGAAAAATTTTAATAGAAGACATTTTAACAACAGGAGAAACTATTTCATCGAAATCAATACCTTTCTTTTGTCAGAAGCCCTACACCACCTACCTTTCCTTATACCTTTGTTGTGTGTTATTTTCTTCATGTTTAATCCTGTAGACTCATTTGTTCTTTAATACTCTCTTCCTCTTATGAAGATCCACCAACTCAAAGGTGTGATTATCATGCAAAGATTTTATCTCATCTTAAATTACCTTCAACAACTTCTTCTTTTCTATTTGAGTTTTGACCTCATTGAAATTTTCTAGTTCTCCACACTCAGTGATTTTCAAATATTCTGATGATGGATATCTTATTGATAGAACTAGTTCACGAGCTAATCTCTTTATATTAGTTGATTGCCCTTGATCAGAATCAACATGTTCCTGTCCAACATCATTAACAAACTCATTAGAAATATTATTCGACACCACATCCTCACCGTCATCATCAATAGGCGGGAATACTTGTGCCACCATGAGCCTCCTCTTCACTTCTAGTTGAGGTTAAATGTTCTCTTATCTTTTTAAAGCTTTCCTGAGATTTTGTTTAAGGAACTTCTTCCTTGCTAATGGTTAATCTCATCAAATAGATACTTAGCACAACATTAATATTTAGTCTTTAAACAAAAATATTAACTTGTAAGTAGTATTCTCAATACAATAATCAAATATGGATAATAAATCTTATCAAAAAATAAACCTTCTATCCCATTGTCTCAAAACTCTGGTCTTTGAAAACTATTATTAGATTCAGAAGATCAAAACTTAAGGTGGTAAAGAATCAATTTTCTTTATGGATTAAGATATGCTATCCAATTTTATTTACTTGATGATTTAATAAGAAGAATAATAAAGAATTTTGTTTTAAAGTTTAGGATTATAAATTAAAGTTTTAACGAGCGGCATCAGAGTCAACTTCATATTAGATCATTGAGGATTTATTAAGTTGTCTACTTCCATATCACATCTAGATCTAATGATTCACGATTAAAGGAAATTTGTAAATAATATATTTATTCCTAAATTAAGATCCTCTTTTGGTAAAATATCAAGTGAGGAAAATAAAGTTACAAAAAATATAATTTTAGAAATTTCGATACTTTTATAACCTTTTCAGTTTTATGTTATTTGAGATTATCAAATTCAAAATTATGGTTCTGTTATGATTAATATTTTAAAATTTATTAAGGACTACAATATGCTATCAAAGTAGCATCTTTTATGCAAATTAAATTATTTTTTAATCTTAAAACGGTTATGAGCATTCAATTCATGTGAATATTAATTGGTCAAAAAAAGGTTAATATTTGACAAAATTATATATTCATTTATATTAATAAATATTGAATAATTATCAAGTTTCCATTCGAATAATAAATCAGCATGAATGAAGGTTTTTTATTTGATAGGATTTATTATCCATATTTGATTACTATACTGAGACGCATTTTAAATATAGGATAATTATTAAGTTTCCATGTGAATAATAAATCGGCCCAAATGAAGGTTTATTATTTGACAGGATTTATTATTCATATTTGATTACTGTACAAAAAGTAACACTTACAAATTAATATGTCTATCCAAAGACTAAATATTAATATTGTGCTAGGTATCTGTTGATGAGATTAACCATTATTTAAATTATTAATCTTATTATTAGCATGTTGTTTTGTTCTATGGATTCAGTAAATCAATCTGGTTATATGATTTTTGCCAACATCAATTCAGTTCCAATGCTTCAAATATAATTTTAAGAACTGAAAATAGAAGGTAATGATCATTCTTTGAATCTTGACCTTATATTAAGGATTGAACAACCTTCTCTCTTATGGACAAAAGTTTCATTAAGAAAAAAACGGGACATTGAGAAGTGGAAATGTTCAAATCACATGAGTCTTATAATCATGAAGCATATAATTCTAAAGACTTTTAGGGGCATGGGTCTGAAAATATTACTACAATCATTAAGTTTTTTAAAGAAATTGATAAGTGTTTTGTAAAAACGATAAAGCTGAAACAAATAAGCTTTTATCAAATTTGATTTCAATAAAGTTTAAAGGCAAAGTAAGTATTAGAGTACACGTCCAGATATTGCGTATATTTTAAAAATGTTGGGCAGATATTTAAGTAATCCAAGTTTGGATCATTAGAAAACAGCTAATAAAGTTATGAGGTATCTTCATAGAACAAACCATTACATGTTTATATATCGGAAGTCAGATCAACTTGAGATCATTAGGTATTCTGATTCTGATTTTTTTTTAGATCTATTTTTAGTTATGTCTATCTGCTTGCCGGAGGAGCTATTTCATGGAAAAATACTAAGCAGACACTCATAGCTTCTTCCACCATGACAACTGAATTCATATTTTATTATGAGGCATCAATCAGGGAATATGGTTGTGAAATTTTGTCACAGGGCTGTGCATTGTTGATTATATTGAAAGACTATTTAAGTTATTTTATGACAATCAGTCTGTAGTATGATATTCAAATAACAATATAAGCTCATCTAAGTTAAAATATATAGAGATCAAGTTCTTTGTTGTGAAAGAAAGAGTTCAGAGTAGTAAAGTCACTATAAAGCATATTGGGATAAATTTAATAGTTGTAGATCTGTTTACTAAAAGTTTACCGCCCAAGGTCTTTTATGAGCATGTTTCTCATATAGGTGTTGTATCATTTGATAATATGCTACTTCAGTATGAGCTTATATTTGGTTTAAGGTTCATTTTATTTTTTTTGTATTTTTTGGTGATTTAAAAAAGTTAGACGAGTTGAAAATTGGCATGTTCAACTCAAACTACTTGTAATTTTCATGCTATATATCTATACTTGATATATGTCATTTAATTATGTTGATATATGTGACTATGGTTGAATTTAATTACGATAAATGTAACCAAAATTGCCTTGATCCTATATTAACATTGATTAATGGACAAGATTGTTATTTTAGAATAATAACGCATGCTATTTTAGAGCTCATAAAGTAATGTATAATTATCTTTGTGTATATATATAGTTCAAGTGGGAGATTGTTGCATGTTAAATATAAATATATACATGAATTAAGAATTGTATCATATGCTATTATTTAAGATTAGCCTAAATTAAATTGATCTATTAAAGTTAAAAATTATAAGTAATAAATTAAGGTGTGAAATTCAATGTGTGAATATAATAAATAAAGATATAGAATTTAATGTGGAATTCTTTTGTAACTGGAGAAATTGAAATTATGAAAGTAAGACTGTAAATAAAGAGGTTATGGTCTTTAAATTTATAATTAATTTTGGTTCTTGCATATCATTGTCTAGAAACTTTTGTGTTTGAAAACTATTCTTGGATTTAGAAAATCAAAACATAAAGAGATAAAGAAATAATTTTTTTTATGAATTTAGGTAAGCTTTCACTATCAAATTTTATTTACTTGATGATTTGATACGAAAAATAATAAAGAATTTGGTTTTAAAAATTAGGATTATAAATTAAATCTTTAACATATTTTACTAAAATCAAATTTGATGGATTAAACAACTAATCAAAAGAAAAATTATAAACCCTATCCATCAACAGTAATATTCTGTTTCCATCGAACAAATTCCCCAGAACAAGTGGCATTGAAGACCTACAGCTTTCAGTAAATCAGTATGATCATTCACAAATAAAGATGGCAGTAACAATAAAAATAGTAAAACATTATCAATTAGCTTTGGGGATCAGATTCAGACTTTATAAAAAAAAAAAAAGAAACATTGCTTAGAAAACCACATCAAAACGGGAAATCAGACGACACTACCTGAAAACGCTAAATTTTAGCTAATCGTGACATCAAAATCCAGAAATTTCTTTAGAAGTCTACAAGCACGAGCAACAATATTCTTCCCACACAACACATACTTTGGTCTTTTCCGATATTGCGCAAGCGACAATTTCAGAGAAGAAGAACAAAAAAAAGAAGCCGCAACCGCACCTCGGACTTGGCTCTCGAGAGAGGTGGAGCTCCACCTTCACCGGATGCGATACATGCAGCAGGAACTCGTCCGCCTCCATGCTCAGCGGTCGCAACGATGCCGCCGGCCAGCCTCGTCTCTGCCCGCCCATGAACGCCGCCGATACTGTCAGCTGCGGCGAAGACGGGCCTTCCGCCGCGTCTCCGACGTCCGTCATCACTCACCGTTGCTCTACTCTATTCCCGGCACACACTCACTCGTGTTACTGGCCATGATAATATGATTCATATCCATGTCTGATTTACGCGAACCTCTTCGTGACTTTTCGACATGCATGGTTCAAACCAGACAAGATGGCATAGTAGCTTCTACGTTGATTTGCAATAAAAAGTAGTGGGCGGTGGGATGATAAGCGCACTAATATAATAACTAAAAGGTCCATGAGTATGCTTTGAGCACTAGGAGATGATGCCCCCATTAGGTTTTTGTATGGACACTCAAAGATTACACCGTACAATCGGGGGCAAGAAAAATTGTTGAGTCCTTTCATCTCAGCTACAGTACCAAGTACAAAGTGATATCAAAACAAAAAATTAAAAGTGATTTTTTTATCTATATACTATTATTAATAAAAAATAAATTAAATACTAGTTTACGATTAAAAATAAGATAATCGATCAATTAAAATATTAAAAAATTAATATTTATTTACCAAAAAATCAATATTTATTCGTCTCAATTTATGGGGCTTAGACATAGCAAAAAAAAGTAAAATAAAAAATGGGTCTATTATTATTTTTTTATTAAGGTATAACGTTGTAATTTTTAAAAAAATAAAAAAAACAACTATAATAACAGTGCATATATAGCTAGATTTTTTTTTGAAAAATATATAGCTTGATTTTTGGGGAAGAAAGAAAATAAATAAAAAAAACGAAGCGACGATTTAGGACCTAGTTCCATCACTAATTAAATATGCAGTCGAGGAACGAGTCGAGAAGTGAGTTCGATTAGCGACTTCTCACCGACTCACCCGATTCAGGCTCTTCCTCACCCCCTTGCTCCGCCGTCGCCCCTCACAGTGTGGTCGCCGGACTCTGCTCACCACCTTTCGAAGCGCCGCTGATAGACACTGGCCGCCCTTCGCTTCTTCCCAATTACCAGCAACTTTACCCAAGCAACCTCTTTCTTTTATTATAATTATTTTTTGAATTTATTTATGACGAATTTTGAGTTCCTTCCCGACCGGCAGGCACAGGTGAACTTCCCGGGGCTTCCTTTCATATATATTTTGTGTTTGTAATCGCGTCATCGACTTGAAGTTTGAATCTTTTTGCATCCCTCTCCTTTTTTTTTTTCGCCCCATGCTAGATGACAGAGCTGGTTGCTTATATCTGTCTTATGCATTACCACTTGGCCACCCGCTTTCCTCCCCTATCCTTTGATGAAAATGTTATGATGCTGATCATTGGTTTCTTCGTCTAAATGTGTAGACTTTTGATGTTTTCATGTAGTGAAATCATGGTCTGGCTTGTAGTAATCTGTGGCGCATTGGCACTTATTTGATGACAAGGGGGAGGCCTATCATTGATTTCTTCAGTCAAATGCGAAGAAGATTGTCATTTCCTGATCGGTTTGTGTGTAATCAAAATATACAGCAGCTAGTCGCCCTAAACTGTGGCGATTTGGCACTTAAAATACTGCTCGATCTGATTCGACAAGGTTACTGTCCTCACCCGTCCGCTTGCAACTCAGTGATTCAGTTTTTATGTCGATTGAGCAACCTGAGAGCAGCAGAGAGTTTTATCAATCTCATGTTTAGGGTTAAATCTTGGCCGGATATAGTGAGCTACAATTGCTTGATTGATGGTTATTGCCGCGCCGGTGATTTGCAGGCAGCTTCTTCTGTCATTAGTAAACTACGTTATAGTAGAGACTCAATCCCGGATTGCTTTACTTACACCACTTTCATCTGTGCTCTGTGCAAATGTCAAATGCAGAAGGAAGCATTTGCTTACTTTGGTTTGATGTGGAAGTCAGCCATTCCAAATTTTGTCACTTATGGCATATTTGTCGATATGTTTTGTAAGTCTGGGGATGTAGATATAGCTTACACTGTTGTTAAAGACATGAAGAGTTTTGGTATGTCTCCCAACTCAGTCGTTTTTACTAGTTTGATTGATGGTCATTGTAAGATAGGTAATCTAGACGTAGCATTCAAACTTTTCGATGAAATGCTAAACTCATTTGTGTTGCCTAGTGTTGCTACTTATAATGTTCTTATTGACGGGCTTTTTAAGCAAGGCAAATTTGATAGAGCTGATGCATTGTTCGTAGAGATGTTGAAGCATGGATTTGAACCAAACTGTACAGTTTATACTTCGATGATTGATGGACATTTCAAAAATGGGAATTCTGATAGGGCAATAAATTATATAAACCTCATGCATGATTGTGGTGTAAAAATGGATGTGACAGCTTATGGAGTTGTTATTTGGGGACTATGCAGTGCAGGGCAGCTGAGTGAGGCAATGAAAATAAAGCAACAGATGCAAGAAAGGAAAATTATTGTCGATAAAGTGACCTATACAACTCTTATGGATGCTCATTTTAAAGCAGGGAATGTGGAAAGTGCCGTTGCTTTGCTCCAAGAAATGGAAAGCAAAGGGCTTGGTGCTGATGATGTCACTGTTGCAGCTTTAACGGATGGACTTTGCAAACATGGACTCTTGCACCTGGCAGAAAGTTATTTGAAGAAGCGAAGGTCAAACAAAATAACATACACCGTGTTCATTGATGCATTGTGCAAAGAAGGAAGAGTACAAGAGGCAGAGTTTCTCTTCAAGGAGATGATGGATGGTGGTTTTGTTCCAGACAAGTGTACTTATACTGCCTGGATTGCTGGGCTTTGTAAAGGAGGCAATCTAGTTCAAGCACTCAAAGTAAAGAATACCATGCTTCAAAATGGTATTATACCTGATATTTTGACATTTACTTCACTTATTTGGGGTTTATCAAATCAGGGACTCATGATTGAAGCAAAGCAAATATTCACTGACATGGTGCAAAGGGGAATTGCTCCAGACGCCGTGGTTTATGAGGTTCTGATGAGAGCTTATTTCAAACAGAAAAACCTTATTGCAGCTTCCATACTTAATGCTATAATCTACAAGAGGGGTTATTTTCACGGAGAAAACTATGCCGTATATAATGAAGGTTGATGGTTTCATAAGTCGCACGAAAATGTCCATCTATTCACCAGGCTTCTTGCAATTCATGGGCCTGAGAGACTATGTAACCTTTACCATGCTCATGCTTTACCTTTTGGTGTTGCCGTAGGGGCAGTGGATTAGAGTTCCTTGCTTGGGTACATTCCACTCAAACCTTTTGGAAAGTACAATGTCTCGTATAAGTTGTTTACAAATTAGATGACCTTTGAGAAGAAACAACAGTAGCAGAGGCTAGCATCATGTATATGTCCAATTGTTGTCAGCGGCCAACCCTTTCTGTTATGGGTTTCCTTCCTCTCTTGGCCTGTGAGTGCATTTTTCTTTGCTCTCTATTTCACATTTCTCTAAAATCAAATGTGCACGATTATCTTCCATTACTTCACAAATAGTTGGGATATTTTGTTTCATGTTTATGCATATGAGAAATCAGTTTGCCGTCCTTTGTAGTTTGCTTCTCACTGGTATGATTTTGAAATTATCTTATACTGATCTCTGCATAGTTATTTAATTGTCTATAATTAAGAAAGCAATTAATGCAGTGAACTGTTTTTAACTGCAATTATTACTCTGATAGCTCTCTCTATCAGGTAAGCTTTTAGATCTGCCTCTCATGATGAGCTGCTATGAGATTTTATCCTGTATATAGTTGATCTACTATTGATATCCTACTGATTATCACGCCAAAAATATTTAGCATACTCTGATAAATTGCTTTATGCCTTTATGCATTGATTTATTTTACATGTTGAATTATGTGAAGAGCATTTATATCTTGAAAAATATGGGTTAACAAGCAGGACATTCTTTAGATATATGGAAGGACAGCTTGCTGGCTGTTGTTATACTGTTTCTTGTGTTTGTATGAAGTGCAACTTAATTCACACAACGATGTTGGTGTGCACTGAAGTGCAGATTGGTTTCAATCCAGATTTTTGGGCAAGGTTGTCGAATTTTTTCTGGTGGTGGCTTTGGCTGGAAGACTTATATCCTCCGGGGCTGGAAACATGTCTTGTTTACAAATACTGTAGCTGAGGGCTGATCATTGTGGATTGGTGCTGGCCTAAAAGGACCAGAGTGGCAGCTGAAGCAAAACTGGAAAGGGTCACATTAGATATATGTTGAAAAGATAGACAAAATGAGGTCCAGGAGTTGCGAATTGAAGAGCTCAATTTAACCCGAAAGCTATCTTCCTTTCCAAACTGGTAGCTAAGCCAATAGATTCTTCTTTATTGTATATTTATTGTTTTATTATGCGCATATTTTATCAAGCATATTTTTTTTTGGATTGTTTTATTGACCTTGTGGTCTTTTTTATGCTGTAGAGTATTGGCAGATGCAGGAGTTAAAAGCTAACAACAGAAATGAAAATGTTAAATCTGATGGGTAGTGCTAGAAAAATATCTTTTGCTTATTTGTTATGCGCTTCATGTAATCTCCTGATTATTTTACACATGCAATTCATGGATTATATTAGTGAGCTTCGCAAGCATGAGCATTAATGTCGATTGGTGGCTCGTATAAGGAATGTAAAGTGGGTTTTTGATTTGTATGTCTAGCTGTTCAGGGTTTATTATCCTTTTATTTTGTTCAATGCACATTTGATCAAGGGTTTTGAGGAAACAACTTAGGTTATGGATTATTTTAAGTAGCTTGATCATTTCCTAAGATTTTGTTTCCATTTTCACATGTTGGTTCAAAATATTTTACATAAAACCCAACAGTCAAAATACAAGTTCTTAAATATTAGATTAACTATGGACTTATATCACTGGCACAGAATAAGCATGATTTTACTGAGTTGAAGCCTTTCAATAACTCAGGATATGCAGTGCATATCTATGTGGCCGATGTGTTTATCAAAAGAAAAAAAAGCTATTTTTTGTGTATTTTGATTTTGATCATTATAAATAGCACGCCTCATCTATAGTCTCGTTCATTTAAATAAGGAGAAGGGAGTAGCAGGGATCAAAAGTGAATTTTTCCATCTTTCGTTTGTTAGAAGGGTGCCGCTCCTTCTAATTGTTTATTTCTTCTTAGTGATATTAGAATGTGCTAAAATGCTCTTATCACTTGTGACTTTGCTGCTCTTGTGGACCTGCAAGGAGTAAAAACTTACAACATACGTTGATGGAACCGTGACATTGTCTCAGGTTGTACTGTGGAAGATCCTTCACCGGAGCACGAGACAACCCTTAAGCTGCCCACTCGACTACTCATGTAATGAGGAGAAATGTCAAATGAAGTCTAACTTGTCCATGTTAACGAATCCCAACATGTGATATTATGGTAAGTCTTTATTCTTTAGTGCAAGAATATCATTTTTTTACATTAGTTACCTTCAACAAAGTGTCAAAGTTTAGCACAAAGTAATATATGAAAGTGGTTAGAAATTCCTGGGAAAACATTAGTCATTTTTATCTTCACCAAGCAAGAAGTCAGAGAACGGACTGGAGCAAAGTGGGTTGAACGACACCGTGAACCAAGGTTTGTATTCTTGTGCCGCCTTCACATGCAGGCTGGCGACATTTTCACCATGCAAGAATTTTGTTCAACATTCTCTTCACAAGGGAATGAGAATGTATGTTTGTTTGAAAGCACATGGATCCAAGCTCTTTTCCTAGTGATAATGTCATAAACCTTTTATCTATTGAAGTTTAAAAAACCTTAGTGAATATTAAGTCATTTGGATGTTTCTCGTGTTCAGCGTCGACGTGGTGCTGTGCTATACTTAATGGGTCTCAGAAATTTGTAGCGATTCATGTTCCACAGCTCCAGATTCCATACAAAGATTTTTCTCCCATGTGTGCGCTGTTTCTTCTTGTTCTTCAAACTTTTCAGCTTGGTCCAATTTAGTTTTAGGGACCATGTTGTAATGGTTAAAAACTGAGGCATTCCAAAATATCCTGGCATGGTATTTGAGCTAGGTCGAATGTCAGGTATGACTTCATGAAAACATTTTACTTAGTTCTGCAGAAAAGATTGGGATAAATTGAAGGAGTACCAAGCTTCTTGGCAAGTCGGACAATATAATGTATCGACTTCCCATCGTCCCCAAGTCTTCCTACGTCCACCGAGAACGCGAAGAGATTAGGCCAGCTCCATTTCCGTCGGTATTCGCTACAGTTCATACAATGAGACATCAAAAACCAGTGCTTCTTTTATTTATTTTTTTATTAAGCCATTCTTTTTATTTGTTTATTATTATCACCTATGTATATAAACTCGAGCTTTATTCTGGTAACGAGTGGATTCGAGTTCAGGGAAGTTGATGTGAAACCTGTCCAATTTATTTCCCGGTCACTAGGCAATTCCCATCTGCTAATTCGTGTATATGAAGATGATGACAAGTGTTGCGGCGTGCCCTATAATTGTTGTTACATTTGTGGTTCCCATGGCCAGTCTGCTGACTTGTGTCATTGGAGGTGTTTCTCAATCACTAGGATGGAACCTCTTGAAAAATATGGTAGATGTCGACTCAAGGAACCAAATCATACGTCAGTAATCAAGTAATCAAGACAAATAATTCTTGATTTTGTTTTCTTAATATTAGATTGAAGGTCATCTATTGTGGTCAATCTAACAAACAAGATGCTCATGCGAGTGTACTACCACCCTTTGATCGAAGAGAAGGTTGTCATCTTCTTCACATTTGTTTTTTTTTTTTGTAACTACGGTGCTACTCTTGGAAAAGTTGTTTGATTCCATTTAATATTTGCTGATCAAGACTCCAGAGCAAAATTTATCAAAAAAAAAAAAAGACTCCAGAGCAAACATGCATATCTATGTGAAACAGTAGATCACAACATCAGGTACCTTTGTCGCCACTTCGAATTTTGAATAGTTTTTCTTGTAGGTAGAGCTTTTTTAAAATAACATGATAACAATCGATGTGACTGTTTAAGACTATAAATCAAAGTTATCCAGATTACAGATACAATATTTTTTTGCTTGTGTTCATGTATATATTATACTCGACCTTTGTCTTCACAGCTTGGGATGCCTCAGAATAATTATGATCTAAAATCTTCGTTTACTGATAATATATATAGCATTTTTGCCACCGTGAAATTTGTCGGCCTCCTTTGGAACCATACTTGATCTTGCCTAGAACAACAAATAAGTGGCACAGTGCTTGCCAAATGTTGAAGAAATTAAACGTGAATAAGATGCACGAAGATCAGATAAGTACCCAAGTCACAATCTCCCAAAGTTAACGTTGATTGAAGCAAACCATAGTGATGAAGATAAGAGAAAGATGGCAATATCCGTGATATGAACCTGGCCAAGTCCGTGCACACAAATACAAATACAAATTGAAAGAAAGAGAAGGTGCATCGCTATTGACACATCAATCTGGACTAGTGCGAGCAGTTGAGAGTCTTAAGTTGGTTAAGGATGGGCACGGTGTGGCTGACTCTTGATAAAGAATAGCCCCCGATTTGTGATGAAGACGGTGATAGGATTAAGGTCGTCAACTTTATCACTAAAATATGACACATGAAGATTCAGAAATTGATAAAGTTGATAGATTGCTATAGAATTGAGTGGAAGAAGTCAGACTATGCTTGTGTAATCCTTGGCAACAAGTTTTACAATAATGCTATTATATCCCTGTTTATCTGAAATTGACATTCATAAATATTCTTTCGGGTTACAAGAGGGCATAAAACAATGCCAAGCTACAAAATGAAGTGTTAATTAACTCTAGGATGTCAATAAACTTGTGGAGAATAGGCTTCCTTCACCGAAATTTCTGTGACAAAAACCATCTAAACTGTAACAAACTTATCTTTTTCATGGTAGAAGACCATAACAACAGTGGGTTCGCCTCACATTAATTTAACAACGAAATACCATGTCAAAATTTAGTCACGATCTTAGTTATCGTGGTGGCGGCGGGGTGGCGGGGTGGCCACGGCACGAGTGCCGGCCAGGAAGCGGCGATGCAACAATGGCAACATGGAGATGGAGGGGTATGCAGCAGGGTGGCAGGTTCGATGCGTAAGGGGTGGCACGGGGATGGCGGCGGTACGTGGCGATGCGGAGGGGTGAGGGGGAAGCAGTGGCAACGGTGTGAGCAACGGAGCCGATGCGTCGCTTCAGATCCCAGCCACCATGAATAGCCACGTGGGTAGCGGTGCTTATCAGCCTATGGGTCGGTTTGTTGGCTAAACCAAACTTACTGATTACCTTAAACCTTTTGTATCGAACTCGACTATTTATAGTTTAAATTTACATGGTTTAAACCTGAACTCAACAATTTATCATTAAGCAAACTCGAACCTGACTATTTAAATTCAATTATAATGCAAAAAATAAATTTAGATAATAATATAAAAAATTAGTTAAAATAATTATTTAAAAATGTAAGGAAATTGACTAGACTAATATTAAAATAAATAAAATTGAATAGATATTACTTGTATTTATAAACAAAAATATCTTTATGACAAATTATAGTAAAAATATAACTGTTAAAAATTATATATTATTGATATTGGGTACCTCATGCCTAGTACCCAAAAATAGACCTGACCGTTAGAGGTGAGCATTCGGTCAATCTAGTTCCTAAATGATCTAACCGAATTAATTGAACTAAATTCGGTGATCTAGATTTAAACTAAATCGAACCGAATAACCTCCAAAACTGAATCAAATTGAAATAAAATATTTTGGTTTGGTAATCAAATAATCGAAATCCATGATACTTTATAAAAAATAGATTTTTTTAATTATTTAATCAAACTAATATCATTATTTTAATGAAAATAATCATTTAATAAGTATTTCTAAATATATATTATTTTAAACAAATAGAAACATAATATAAAGCTATTATAATTTTATGATAATTAATAAGAAAGATATAGATTTTATAATATAACCAAATGGCTTTCAGTTTTCATATTTGAAAAACGAAAATCAAACCAATTTGCTTATTCGATTCAGTTTACTTTTGATTCGGTTTGACTTTCAGTTTTCACCAAAAATATGCTCACCCCTACCCGTAACATCTAGATTTCTATTCACCTAAGAAGCAAATTAGAAAGGTTATGATCGAGTCGAATCATATCTAAATTAATTTATATGTAAGGCTCGAACGATAATTAGATTGAAACAACTCTTTTGGTGTCTCGAAAATAGAAGACATTGCTAAATATACATAAAAACACATTAAATATAGATAAAAGTATGAAAAAAATAATGGTACACTGAGCACAAGTGTGTGTAGTATTTATCTTTCATTTTACCAAAGTCAACCCAAAACAAAAATATAAGACCTATATTTATAACAAGAAAATTGTTAGTAGCGATTGTTACTAGTCCGAAAAATAACTAGTATCAATTAGCAAATGAAATCTGATATCCACGAAGAAGGAAAACTATATATATATATATATA
>JAVDBV010001005.1:0-22064 GCA_032619315.1 Piper longum
TAATATTCAAGTTGAATTATACAATATATATGGTCATATGTGTGTGTGTGTATATATATATATATATATATATATATATATATCAATTTCAAGTCTGTTAAAAACTCAAAAATTCATGTCATATTTGGTTTTAACTGTATAAGAGTTAACTAATGGGTAGCTTTGAGTTAGTTTAGAGTCGATTTAGAATCAACTACACTCCATTAAACTTGGTTGAGTTTGAATACGAGTTTGTGAACATTAGGGCTGATGATTGCAGGACTGTCTTCTTCGGCGTGTACAAATGCTCGGGACCGGGAGCAGCGGCAGTTCGTGGAGTGTCATGGGCAAGAGAGCTGGATTACCAGACAGCCAGACCCTTCCTGGTAAAGAGCTTTGTCAATGGAAGACATTGGATGGGTCCTAAGGATGCGTAGTTCTCCCTCCATATATATATATATATATATATATATACACACACACACACCTTATCCCCTCCCACCATTCGTTAATTTTTCATGAACAAAATGCCCATTATTTTTCTTTTTGATTTCATTATTTTCATCATATGTCTGTATAGAGCATTTTATTATTGGTTTCACGTGTACTCGTTATCTTCGTAGACATAAGCTGTAACTGTCAACTGTACTGTTCCATCAGAAAATCTAACGATTCAAAATTCAGAAGAATCGACACAAATGAATTATTGGACACTTGCTGGTTTTTTTAAAAAAGTGTTGTTACACTATGCCTTCTTTCAAAAAAAATCGGAAAAGTGTTAGTGCTGTACCACTAGTCTTGTTGGTGTAAATTACTTAAATTAAAGGAGATAAATTGAATTATTATAACTATTTTTTAAACACTATTAATTTAAATGATTTATACTAATCACTCAAGTCTCAGGCCTAGAAATAAATATAACTGTTTCCATTAGACGGAAGAAGATCGAACCGGTAATGAAACACATTTCTAATAGAAAATGTAAATGGTTACACAAACAGATCCGTTTTTCTATGGACATGAAAGTTTAAATTTGTAGTTACCTTGAAATTTTTTTAAAAAAACTATCTTGTCATTTTGAAACAATTTTCAGAAAAAAGTATAATCAAGACAATCTCAAGTGTCAAATGGAAAAAAGTAATTTTTGTATTTCTAATATTCCAAGAACTATTACTTTATATTTGTTCATCTTGTTGTGTTTTAGTTAGACAATAACTATTTTGTATCAATCTTTTAGTACTTCAAATGCACGAGGATCAGAAGTTAAAATCACAAAACTGTTGAGATATTGTTTATGGTACGTTTAATATTAACACTACAAAAAATTATCGCTTCTATCCACCACAGGCCATGGAGCACAATACTAATGGTAGGCATGGGCTACAGTACTAGTAGAAAAAATGAAGTTGATAAAATAATTTTTAAAACCTTGAAAATATGCCTCCAATATACATACGTCCGTAGTAATATACAATCCACAAATTATTGAAATACGTACCTTAGAGATAATATTTCTGAATGGTTTTTAAGATTATTTTGTGATCTACACTTCATATTTCTCACCGGCAACATAGTCCTCCATTGCTTACTTGTTGTGGTCAAACGTGGCATTTTTTGTAATAATTATATCTTATCTTATTGATAAAGGCAAATTCAATATTAGTGTCTCATTGAAAGAAAGATATTTAAGCAATAGAAATAGAGCAAAGATAAAAACTAATAAATAAAATTATTATAGTTTATCTTCTCGTCTAATTAGGATCTATTTTTAAAGTCAATCAAATTTTATGCCTAAGATATTAAATTATTATAATTTCGCTTATTATTCAATGAAAATTTATCATTAAAACTTAAAATTACTCAGTAGCATAAAAACATGGTGCGATATCCACATAATCTTATATATTACAACATGATTGTAAAATAAAAAATAAATAATATCAATCTTTCTAAATTAATAGTCCTTAAATTCCTCATTTACCAAAACATTGTGCAGATTTTTGATTTACTAAAAACATGCTAACATAAAAAGACCTGCATATCTAATTTACAAGTCCATTGAGAAGCGAAAGAACATGACAAGCCCAGCGGGCATATGATGTGCTTGTTCTCTTGTGGGCTAAACATTCGGCCCAGCTATTTAGACATGCATAAATTGCACAAGTCAAGCCTCCATAACAATATTATTTCAACTCGGACCTTCCCTTTTAGCTAGGAGAAAATTAATGTCAGCTCAAAACCTCGTGTTATTTATTACTTATATGTCAGAAAAAATAAATATTAGTCGTTAGATTATAAAAAATATTCATTATAAATATTCTAGAAAAATATAAAAACTAAAACTTTGTAAGTTTAATACATGGCTAGATTTAATTTTTATTGATATTATTGTATCAGCCGGAGGGAAAATTTTTAAAGAAGCCACCCAAAAAGAAACTCATTCAAAACCCATTAATCAAAAAATCATATATCTAAAAATATAGCTAAAAGGAAGTTAGTTACCAAACTTAATGAATAGGTATTTCTTGCACAACTGTCAACGAGCTTTTCTTATTGGTGGGCGTTTAAGAGGCTTCTTTTCTAGGTAGTTTCTTAAAACATCACCCAATAATCTGGTATAAAGGGAGATGATGACCAGTTTTAAGGTAAAAGACAGGTAATAAAAAATGTTAAAAACTTATAACAACGATTACCATAAGTAGAAAATTACAAAGGAATATTCGACTCTCATGTTTAACAAAGTACAACTCTTTTTGAGGACATCTTCCTTGATAATATAAGAACAGTGTTCAAGTAATTGGAGAAGGTGAGGCATTGATAATATAAGAACAATGTTCAAGTAATTGGAGAAAGTGAGGCATTGGCAACTTTGTAAGGTTATCATCATGAATACTTAAACGAAAGTGTTTCAAGCCCAATTTCCACATTTTGGAGTATGTATGAAATGAAATACTATAATACCCCAACAGTGACTAAGATAAACCAACCTGGGGTTGACGTTTAATATTTACTTTTTAGAAGAGGCACAGGTAAAGGATTTCATTTCATGTTTATCGCCAGAGACCACATCAATAAACGAAGTTAATTCCAAGATGAAATAATATCATATAATCATATCATGCCACATTTACGTTTTAAATTAAGATTCATATCACAGTTAAATCGAAGAAGAAGATGCCAAATTTTGATTATATTGTGGTCATCATATTTGATACCCAACTAAAACTTTTCTATTGTGTCTAGCACAAATCTATATTAATGTGGGATTAATGCACTCATATTTGTAAGCCAGGCCTTTTCTTTTACCGCATTGTGTAATACTTTTATTAAAAAAATAAAATTTATATATGAATCTGGTATGAATAAAGTAGGCATAATGAAAATTTGTGTTATGGTCGTTATATTAATTAGTAAGTGAAAGGTAAAACAGTAATAGACATGATTTAAATTTGGATTAAATGGGGGATGATTTTAGTAATCTATGAATTGATTTTGTTCTTTGTGAGGAAGCAACAATGTGTTCTTAGATTCTCCATCTTCAAACCCTCATCCATCACATACTCCAATCTGTTTTACTCTATTTTAAACCAACTATGACGCCATTGAAGCAGTACAATAAGCAGGGCGAAGGTAAGGATTTGGTATTCAATCCAATTGAGTCAGATCCTACCAAATTGGTATCAAAGTCGGATGAGGGAGCTTCACCAAGAGCTACAGAAATGGTGGAAATGAGGAAAGTTCGATATCAATTCTTATCTGTTTTTTTTGAAATGGTTGCAAAATTTGATTTGATTTGTTATTAAGTTCTAGGAATGAAGTCTTGAATAAATCTGTTATTGGAAAAAAGGATTGTGTTGAGGCGATTACTCCTGGAATGTTTGTAGATCGAGTTGTTGCGGATAATGATAAAATGTAGGCATAATCATTGCTTCAACAAACTTGTGAGAAGTAGTGGAATAATATGAATAGACTTATGAATGATTGTGTTGGTCCAAATATGCAAGATGAGTGTTTGAAAAGATCTAAATGTCTTTTCCTATGTATGATGGTACTAAAAACCCTATACCTTAGTTTAACAGATGTGAGAAATATTTTAAATTGCATAAAATCAAAGAACATCTTAAGGTGGATCTAGCTAGCTTTCACTTGGAAGATGATGCATAAATATGGTTTGACATATTTCAAGAACAATGATTAGAGTTTGATTGGAAACAGCTCAAGGAAGCTATGAATTCATAGTTTGGTCATATATAGTATGAGGATTTTTATGAGGATCTCGCAAGATTAAAGCAAAATACATCTGTAAAGGAATATACTCTTACATTTAATAAATTAGCCACAAGAGCTAGAAGCATGACAAAAAAGCAAAAAATTAGCAGCCATACATGTGGACTTAAGGATCAGTTACACATGGAAGTGAAATCTCAGATGCCAACATCATTGTTAGATGCTTAGGGATTAGCTAAACATTTTGAGCACAAGTTTGTTAAAGAACAAATATTTTGGGAGAGTGGTGAGATGGAGCAATGATAACAATTCCATAGTGAACAGAAAGAATGAAGCATCCACAAGTAACAATGGGGAAAAATTGGTGAGTAAAAGCAATTATAACGATTCCATGGTACAAAAGAAATTTGCTGTAAAGAAATTACAAGAAAGGAAAGAATTAGGACTGTGCTTCAAATGTGATGAGAAGTATATTGTGGGACACAAGTGTAAAAAATTGTTTTGGATTGAAATGATACCCGATGAGGAATTTTTAGATGAGGGAGTGGGGACGAGGATTCTAAAGCTCTAAATAATCTCACAATGCTGGCTATATCCTTGAATGCTTTGACAGGAATGGCTGCTTTGAATACAATGAGAATGCTTGGCAGAATAAGAGGACAACAAGTCACTGTTCTCATTGACTTTGGAAGTTCCCACAATTTCTTGAATAGGAATGTGGTGCAGAAATTAAGAATACCAATTCAAAATAAGAGCAGCTTGAAGGTGTAAGTAGTGAATGGGAATCACATGAGTTGTGTGGGCAAATGTGTAAGAATCACATTGGGACTACCAAGATACAAGATGGTGCTTGATTTCTTTGTGCTACAATTAGAAGAATTTGATGTAGTATTGGGAATATAATGGCTTAAAACGTTAAGGTCCATTGTTTGGAATTTTGACTCTCTAATAATGTCATTCAATGTCAACCAAGAAATTATTGAATTACAAGGACATGGCATTCCTCAAAGTCAGCTCTGTGATAAGAAGCAAATTACACATTATTTAAGGGAAAAAAAGCATGGATTACTCGTGAGTTTACAATTGAATGACACATCCAAGTTAGTTTAGCAAGTGAGTGCATTGCAGCATTCACAGATGGATCAATTGAGCAAGATTTTGCAAAAGTTTGATTCTGTATTTCAGATACCTACTAATTTGCCTCCAAAAAGAGTTCAAGACCACTGTATTACTTTGAAGGAAGGGACATTGCTTGTAGCTATAAAATCCTATAGATATCCCTATTTCCAGAAAAATGAACTTGAAAGACAGGTTAGGGATCTATAAGCAACGGGAGTCATTCAGGCTACATCAAGTCCTTATTCTTCTCCTGTGCTGCTAGTTCAAAAGTAGATGGTAGTTGGAGAATATGTATTGATTATAGAGCTCTAAACAAAGTTACAATAAAGGATAAATTTCGAAATTCTTAACATAGATGAATTGCTTGATGAGTTGCATAGTTCTTCCTATTTTTCAAAGTTGGATCTAAGATCAAGGTATCATCAAATAAGAATGCATGAGGATGATGTGCACAAAACTGCATTTTGCACACACCAAGGCCATTATGAATTTAAAGTGATGCCCTTTCATTTGTTCAATGCGCCTTCCACATTTCAACCATTGATGAATGAGGAATTTGCTGATTATCTTAGGAGATTCACTTTAGTCTTCTTTGATGATATTCTCATATACATTAGTTCTTAGAATGATCATCTTGTACACATAGAACAAGCCTTGGATAAGTTGTTGGCCCATGAATTATATGGAAGAAAGGAAAAGTGTTGTTTCGGTACGAAGAAGATACAATATTTGGGACATGTAATTTTAGAAGATGGGGTGAGTGTTGATATGAAAAAAATTGCAGCAATAGAGAAATGACTAACACCAATATCTATAAAAAATGCAAGAGGGTTCTTAGGTTTGGCTGGATATTATAGGAAGTTTATCAAACACCTTAGTACAATTGTAGCTCCTCTATATAATTTGCTTAAAAAGGATGCACATAAATGGAATCAATTGGCACCAGATTCATTTGATAACCTGAAAACTGCTCTTACACATGCTCCAGTTTTAGCATTGTCAGATTTCTCATTACCCTTTGTGGTGGACTGTGAAGCTAGTGGGGTTGGCATAGGGGCAATTCTTATGCAAGGAAACAGCCCCATTGCTTTTTACAGCAAAATCTTGCATGGGCGACATCTTCTATTATCAACTTATGAAAAAGAAACGATGTCTTTAGTGCTGTGAGTGCAAAGGTGGAGACATTATTTGTTGGGAAGATCATTTGGGGTCAAAATTGATCACTGAAGCCTTAAATTTTTTTGGAAACAGCAAATTCACACATTGGCACAACAAAAATGGTTAACAAAACTCTTTTACCATAGAATACAAACCACGCAAGGAAAATAAAGTGGCAGATGCCCTTTCAAGAAAATTTGAAAAAGTTCAATCTACTGATCTTAATTCAGTGAAGAGAGTAGGCTCAGGGCGAGCTGCATCTGATTCTACTCTTGCAAGTAACGAAGTGTTGTCTCTAATTCCAATTTCAATACCTATTCCACAATGGTTGGAGAAAATTAAGGAGGCATATACTTTTAGTGGTATGATTCAGTCGCTAATGAGGAAGTGTGCTACAAAAGAATTGTCACCAAATTGGTCAATTAGAGAAGGTATTCTTTTTAATAAAGACAAATTTATTTAGATTCCCAAATGCAGGTGATTCGTATTATTCTCAAAGAATTTCATGATGGAATGCACAAAGAAATCCAAAAGATCCTCAAAAGGTTGAGACCAATTTTTTATTGGTCTCGAATGGTTTAAGATGTTGTTGCTTACTTGAAAAACTATGAAGTTTGTCAAAGATTCTGGTCTTCCATAATGACACTTGTTGGTATATTGCAACCGTTGTCAATACAGAACCAAATATGGACTGTTGTATCAATGGATTTCATCACAGGTATGCCAAAAAGTCAAGGTCAAGATACAATTCTTGTAGTGGTAGATAGGTTATTCAAATACAGTCATTTTATGGCTATCACACATCCTTTTACGGCAAATAGCATTGCTCAAGAATACTTTGATAACATCTTTAAATTTCATGGCATGCCAACCTCCATTGTTTGTGATCGAGATGCAACATTCACAAATCAATTTTGGAATGAGCTATTTAGATTGTCTGGGCTAGCATTTAACTATAGCTTAGCTTACCATCCACAGACAGATTGACAAACCGAAGTAGTCAATAAAATCTTGGAACAATACTTGAGTTATTTTTTTGGTTATAAACCACAAACTTGGGTGAAATGGATGGCTTGGGCGGAATATTACTATAACAAGAGCTTTCAGTCTTCTATTCGCATGAGTCCATTTGAGGTAGTTTATGACATGAGCCCTCCAAACTTGTTGACATATGTTCGTGGAATAGCTAAGTCAAGTGAAGTGGATCATGTGTTGCGCAACAGAGATCAATTATTATATAAGCTTATTGAGAATTAAAAAATGCTCAAGTGCGCATGAAGCATCGCCATGATTTGAGGAGAAGAGATGTGGAATTTCAGGTAGGACAATCAGTTTTTCTTAAACTGCAATAGTATAGGTAGGCGTCCTTGCGTTTAAGAAAAATCACAAAATTAGCTACTAAATTTTATGGTCTGTTCTTGATTATTGAACGCATTAGAACAGTTTCTTATAGGCTGCAATTACCACTAGATTGTAAACTTCATAATGTTTTCTATATTTCTCAGCTCAAAGCATCAGTAAATTTAGAGATTAGCATTCAATCGTCAATTCCTGAAATGAAATCACTTGAAAATCTCATGCAAGGAGATGAAGCAACTAACTATTTTGAACAACCTTAAGGGCAAGGTTTTTTTTTGGGGGGGAGGCATTTGGTATGAATAAAGTAGGTAAAATGGAAATTTGTGTAATGGTCTTTATATTAGTTAGTGAGTGAAGGGTAAAATAGTAATAGACATGATTTGAATTTGTATAAATGGAGGGATACTAGATAGATCGGGGGATGATTTTTGCAATCTATGAATTGATTCTATTCTTTGTGAGGAAGCAATTGTGTGTTCTTTGATTCTCCATCTTTGAACCCTCATCCATCTTATATTCCACTCTGTTTTACTCTGTTTTGATCCAACCATGGCACCATCAAAGCAGTACAATAAGCAGGGAAAAAGTAAGGATCTGGTACTCAGTCCAATTGAGTTAGATCCTACCAAAATTTGTTTGCATGAATTTATACTATCCTGGTTATGTGGGTAAGTTTGGAGATTTGGAGAAACAGTCAGTGCGGCTCTGAGATTATGGGAGGAGATATGTGATGAAAGTTGAAGCAAGTTGAAGTCGTTCATGATCGCACACCAGTAATTGTGGAACAGAGAAGGCTCTCAAGCTATATAAATAATTGAGCCTCAGAGAAGGCTCTATTGTCAACCCCAATAGTGTCAAGTTGCTGCATCTGCCAAGCCTTACCAGAGCATAGCCATGGAAGGTTTCCCCAGAGGTCTGGAATCTTCCCCCTATTGCTGCTTTCCAAAAGTTGCTGATCGTTGAACATAATCTAGGAGCCCTTGTCGGAGTTTCATTGCTACCACCTCATAGCCACCACTGGTTGTCTCCATCACTAGAGGAGAAGCCTTCCTAGTCGTTGTTTTGTGCAGCCATGCTGCTGCCTTTGAGAGTCATTGAATATATCAAGGAGAGGAGTCCCTATTTGTCATTGCCAAGGAGCCTCTCTTGTTGTCCTGCCATCACTATGTTTGGAGCCGAGCCAGGGAGAAGCGTTGGAGTTAGAACATTGCTACCTTCACCAAGGAGAGGAGAACCTATCACCATGCATGCACTCCCGAAGCCTTGCTTCGCCAAAGATCATGCCTTTCTTAGTTGCTGCCTTGTGGCTGTTAACCTCCGTTGTAACACCCTAATTTTGGTTTACCCATGAATCAAACCAGAAATTTTACTGGCGGCTGAACCGTTCGTTAATTTACTTTATTCGGTTAATCCGACTCATATTAACCTCGGTGTCTCAAAATAGTAATGCAAGCATTCAATGTATGATGAGATACTTAGATGCTATCGTGGTTCTCGATGCATCATATGATATGCAATAGTATTCAAGCAAACCAAACAAGTGAAAAGTTCAAAGAAAATAACTATTTTTAAAACAAAACGGAGAGAGTCTCCCCTAAAAGTGCAATAAGGACTACTCTGTCAATAATAAATAATATATATATATATATATATATAAGTGGAAAACACAACAAAAACATGATATTTACTTGCCACATTCCCATTCTATTCATTTATGATTGTCTGAGTTAAGTCTGTTCTCTGTTACTCAATCTTTCAGTTCTATTTACAAATTTTAATCACATGCAAAACATTTCATCAAATTCAGTCATCTCCTAAAATAAAAATCTCATAACATTAATTTTGCATCATTCACAAAAACTCATCATTCAACAACATCAATTTCATTCAGCAAGTACATAAGTAGCTATTCGCCTACAGTCGTGACAACACTCAGTCCTCAAGATTCTCACCTACATAGATAATAGAAAAACGTCAATAATGATTGATAATGGTTTTAAAATAATTAATAACAAGCTAGCACAGGAGAACTGACTTTACTGTTAGAGTAAAACATTCTCATACTTCTTCGTAAAATTTCTCATAAGGGTGCTAATTAGGAGCCATCAACCTCGGCACAACAGCGTCTCATTCTATCTCATCACATTTTTTGGCAATTTTAAAATTATCACTTGGTAGGAAAAATCAATTTCTTTTCTTTTAGCCCTCTACATCCTCTGTATCACACCTGACCTTGAGCACATAGGTCGAGTACTCTCAGGTATACACCTTCAATACATTTTGAAACCACAGTACCCGTAATCCTTCACATTTCTTTGGTTTTGAGGAATTCAAAGGTGGAGTTATCAGGATCTATCAGGAATGGAACAGCTCGCTCATCAATCCAGGGCTGCTTTGACTAACACGTTCCCACTCGCGTAGCTTGGTTGTCAGTTTTCTCTTATCTCACATCTCACCAAAAAATCAAGAAAATTACATATACATAGGCCTGAGTAGGGATTGTAATATAATAGCTCAAAGGCATCGTGATCTGGATCTGAGTTTTCAAAAACAAACTCAAAGGTTATTAATCCAAAAATTTGTGCAACTAAATCACCCATGTGGAGTGGGATCGATAAATCCACCACTAGACACATCCGCTTACCTGTTAAAAATAAATCACAATAGAGTAGAGGAATCAAACCAAAAGTGAGTCCTAAACGGACCTAGTATAAGATCCAATCGTGTCAATGCGCCTAGGCGGCAAGCTCTTACTCCGTACCTATACATCAAAACTAAAAGCTAACGCCTACTATGATGCATCCACACATCTTATAACACACACACATCAAGGTACACATCACATCAAGTCACACGCATCAATCCATATCAGATTTTCTAGACTATGTTGGATTTTCTTCACAGTATATATTTAATTTACTTAATTAGTTCCTTACCATTTATTTTAATACAATTCAAATCACACAATTCATTATTATTTACAATAAAAATATTTATCACATCAATCACTCAAATCCTAGCATGTTATGCTAATAATTGTCACTTTTAAGTAACTAGGTTGGAGTTATTTATACCTCGCATCATCGGTAATCGGACGGCTAGGGTTTGTCAAGTGGTTTGAGACTTGAATTCGACCTAGCTGCGTCCAAAGTTCGATCGGGTTGGTTGGGCAAATTCGGCAAAAATCTGACAATTTCAGGCAGCTTTCTGACGGCTTTTCAGTGGCTTTTCCGACGAGGCATTCGGGGCTATCAGTCGACACTGACTTACCGATCTCGACCCGATTGTGGTGGTGGTGTGGGCGGCAGTGACGGCAATGACCGTCGATAGTGGCGGCGAATAGGTTGGGGTCGGTCGGCTTGTCCGATCAGCCTTTGGCCGACTTCGGCGGCGACACTGGGTGTGAGGGAAAGGTTGGTTAGGTCAACGGGGAGAGCATCGGCAAAGCTGCGCGGCTGGTGACGAATCAATGGGACACATAGTGCTAGGGCATGGTGTCGAGGCATCATGGAGGCCGATGGCGAGTGAGAAGGTGGGGTTTTGCTCGGCGACAACTTGGTTGCGTCGATCGGAGGGAGTGTTGTGGCCTAAGGGCGCCCCAATGGTGAAAATTAGGCCGGCATTAGGGGTTAGGGGAGAAACGGTTGTGAAGGAGGTCTCTAGGGCAATATCTTAAATAAAAGTTGGCTCGACTCCAACTCGAGTTAAAAATAATAACTAACTTGTAATAAATTCTAAAAAAACCAAAAAATTAAGAAAAATCTCATAAAATATAATACACACCTTAACATCAAAATGACATATTTTATAGCTAATAACCCATCCAAACTGCTCTAATGAATTAGTCAAACTAAAAATAATTTTATGATTAAATATATATATAAATATAAAAACTTCATACTGTGGTGATATACTATTATAATTCATTTCTTATTATTTTTTTAATTTTATTATTATATACTCAAGTATATTTGACTCTTAATTGATCTCAGCTCGGTGAGTGAGTTATAAAAATGACTTAAGTCAAACCGACTAGTTAATTAAAGTAAATTTCTGGTTGGAATCGCGAAACCAGAGGACGGAATCGCCGCAGTACAAAAACAGAGGACTTGGAGATAGTTCGGTTGCAGAGTAGAGAATTCAGAAGCGAAGTAGAGTTTATTACCGGAAGTCACCGCAGCATGCACCTTCCACCTCGCTGCCGTTAACAAGTTCCATCAGTCCAATGCTTCCCCTTTCTTCACAGTCACTATCGTCATGCCGAAGAAGGACCACTCCCACTCGGTTTCACCGTCAACTACAGGAAAGTTACTGCCTTGTTGATCACTCTACCATGGAGTGGAAAACCTAGCCCTTTGCCATCTTGTTGCTGCTATACCGCTTGGAAGGAAGGAGAGGCGTCGAGCCCTCCAACAACGGTTGCGTTGCCCAGGGAGCTCCTCCACATTCCTCTCCCCCTGTCCACTAGAGTCTGGCCATCGCTGGAGTTGGAGTCTTGCCCATTGCTGCTGCACACGCCGTCTTGTTGCTATTTGAGGAAGTCATCGGAGTTCTTCCCACCATAGTCTGAGCCGAGGATTAGAAGTCCCTGAGCAGGGGAGTGTCGTGCCGCTGGGTTGCCGATGTCGAGGAGGAAGTTAAAAAGCTACCCTTGTTACACTGTGAAGAACAGTGGAGGGCCATCATCACTAGAGTTTGTTTTGGAGCCTACCAGAGATCACTAGAGAAAGCCCGACAGACTCCACATGTCACATAACTTCTTGCCGTTGAAAAGAGTTACTAGCAAAGCCAAGCCATCTTGTCGCCGATCAAGGGTGTTGCTGACTGGGAGGAAATACTGCCTACCGGAGTTTGCTCGAACGACAAGAAGAGATATGCCGCCCCCTAATTGTTGTCACCGAGGTTTGTCAAGGAAGGAAGGTTGCCGCTAAAGCTTTAAACTTTCCCTGTCGAAAGCTGCCACCGTCGCCGGAGAGAACACCCGTCACAAAGAAAACCTGATCGACGGAAGAATGAAATAACGAACGAGTTTGTTACCCGTTTACGCGCCAATTGTCTAGGATCAATCTGCCACCAACTGACCAATTTTTTTTTTTTTTTCTGGCTTGACCGTGCCGCACCCATTTGCCTGCCATAACCAAATTAACTCAGAAGTCAGACCAACCGGCAAGTTACATGTAGACCGAGTCCGGTTAAATTTAGCTCAACCTGAATTTCAGCTCCGGATTTATTTCAAAACCTTTCCATGATTTACGTAAAACAGCATCCTACCATTTTGACCATTTTGAATGCAGTGGAGAATCCTATTTCATCATTGGTATATTGCAGGGACTAGTATTGAAGTCTCTTCAAAGGACGAGCTATGCCTGAAATCAAAGAATTAGAGTGACAAAATTTTACCTAAGTTTTATAATTTATAAATGTACAAAAAATTAGTAGACTCTGAACACTAATTTCACTGTAGACTTACTTAAAGATTTGAGTTCCCTAATAAACCACGTAAAATTTTCTATATATTTTTTTTATTTTTATCGTACAATCTCTTTGAACAGAAAGGGCATTTTTTATCCCACTAAACCCCCTCATCCAACATGAATAGAAGCATGACCATGGGGACGGCAATCCAGTGCCCGGATAGAACCATTAATTCCTTGATTACACTTGTTAATCTTCTCTTATCCCCATAAATCATTCCTACAAAGAAACTCTTGAGGTGCTTCTGTTTTGTTGCAATCCATGAGTGAAGATGCATAAATTTTTTATCACTCAGATGAAAACCCGGAGAAAATGGTGCATCTATCCCTCTTATTAAATGGTTATGTGATAAAATAACAACCTCTATATCCCCTCTCAATCCACGGACTATGCTATGTATTATCGAATAAGATCATATATGCACGGTGTGGGTTTTGCAAAATTTAGGAATTAAATGAAAATAGATTTTGCAACAAATTAAATTATATCTTATTAGCTAGTATAATTGATCAGATCCTTATGAGAAATTGTGGTCACTTTTTAATTTTTATGGTAATTTTGATTGACAAAATTTGAAAATAAATAAAAAAAAGTTGTACCAAATTATATCTAATTGGGTATGTTTAAATCTTCGTGAAATATTACAGTAATTATTTAGTTATGATTGTTGAGGTGATCATTCATTATATATAAGCAGAGCTATCAGTCGAAAATAGAGAGCTTCTTCCAATTAAGAGAAGGCAGATTAATTATCTACAAAATCAATCCCCGCATAATAATATTATTAAAAAATATTCTAACACGTTCAACACAACGTTTTCACATGAATGATGTACGCCTAACTGGTCTAACGTGTGTGTCAACGTTTTCAAGTGATACAAGTCATTTCCAGACAACATGTGTCACGGCACAATACTAACGATGGAATTGGGTGGTCGAAACTGGCAGGGCATGTGTGGAGACAAAATCAAGCTGTTTTCTCCTCTAAATTTGGCGTGAATCAGAGATTCATGAGTCATGTCCCATTGCCAAAACTCTTTAGAACAACCAAGTACTCATTATAATTGCAAGAAGCGAACGAGAAAACGTTGTGGCAAGCTCAGAGAAGTGATATAACATACCATACAATATTATAAAGATATGTTTTATACGTCGCACCAAAGCTTGGAAGTCATGAAATCTTTAGAATTTGACTATCAAAATTCTACTATTTGTAATTACATAAATCTTTAGATGAAAGAAGAAGACGACGGCGAACGACCTAAGACTGCTAATAAGAAAACCCATTACAAATGAAAGAAAGATAAGTGAATATCAATCTTGTATTTGCCATCCCTGGGTAGAATGGAAGACTTGAACAAAAGATTTGATGAGGTATGGTGAATTAAGGGTCTCACCCATCCACCCACCAAGTGGACTTTACTTGTTTTGCCAAAAACCTATTAGGGCTGCATGTCTGCTCAAAGAGGACGAACCTTGCACTTATCATGATACATCAGAATTCTGTTTTCTTGTTGGGCTTTAGGTGAGAGCCTCTCCCAGTCAAATTAGCAGACCTCACTGATAGAAAGATGACAGATTAGTTACATGCGCAGCATTCAAGTGGGGGTTATTAATCTCAACTCCTTTGAACTGGTGCAACCAAATTCTAGTACTCATTAACTGCCTCTCTTCCCTTCCCTTCCCTTCCCTTCCCTCCCCCCAACTAATACTTGTATTCACACACATCTATCTGCTCGAGAAAAATGAAAGGTATATATGGCCACATGTAAGTGTTACTGCATATATGTGAGGAATAATTTGGTAGCTAATTATAAACCAGTTAGCTCAAATATTGACCAGCATGTGTGAGAGAGGCTTCTTTCTTTGTTAGCTAGCTCTACCCAGTTAACAAGAAATGAAAAAGCTATTACACCTTTCTTTCCTTCTCTATATATTCAATACAAATTGAATAGCAACCGAGTGCATGTGTATCATGTCTCAAAGCACCCACTAGATAACAAGCAGCACAACTGTTCTAGCATGTCACCGACATGTGATAACAGGCACCAAGTCCCATGTATGTTTCCTTCAAAAAAAGAGAAATCCTTCGCCTCCCATGAATGTTTGTGAGCTTTGATACATCCTAGCCGCCCTTTCCATTTCTTCTATGTTCTTGATGTTGGGTTTCTGCCATTGAATGAGCAATGCATCCATCGCATATTGAACAGGAGAAAAAAAAAATGATCTGGTTGGCTGCCCAATCAATGTGTGCTTTATGGGGTAGAGGTGGAGGAATCTGGTTCCAGTTGATTGACTCTGTATCGGCCCAAAAAAAACTTACATGACAAATTGACAATAACATCAAACATTACATCATCTGCTAATCAGGATTGTTCATTTGATGAAGTTTGTCTATCAAATCGAAGGTGAGAGGAAGAGCAGAAGAATTGAAAACAATGAAAAGAAATAAAACCGCTTTGCTAAGTTCATTTCAGAACACTTGAGAGACATTTGCAAACTTTTTTGTTTTTATGTTTCTCCATGCCACCATGACCTTAAATTACATCCACAATAAAGCTGAAGAAAGGATGATCGTGAAAATCATTGAGACTTGATATCTTTTAATTACTCCCAATTAACTTTTCCTAGTTTTTTTTAAAAAAACAAAATACTATTCATATTTTTCGGGTAAAATTATTGAGTAAAAACCTA
This sequence comes from Piper longum, assembly GCA_032619315.1. Classification (NCBI taxonomy): domain Eukaryota; kingdom Viridiplantae; phylum Streptophyta; class Magnoliopsida; order Piperales; family Piperaceae; genus Piper; species Piper longum. The sequence continues at coordinate 16,012 of JAVDBV010001005.1, forward strand.
TTTAATTGGTGTTTCGGCCCCAATTTATGGTCTGGAAAAATTATTGGCCCAGGACCTATATATTGGTGTTCGGGCCCCACACAGTGGGTTCCGACGTAAATGAAAAGGAAAAACATATGGGAGCCCACTCATCAAATATGAAATATGAGAGCCCTTATTTAACGTTGAAAAACAAATCATTTTGAATTTCTTGATAAAACTTTTTAGTGATACAGAGGATGATTGATTATATACAACCAAGATGCAAATAAAACTAAACCAAGACTCCCACACAACGAGCTATGCCTGATAATATATCAAGAAACAATTAAAATCATATTAACTATGTTTAGAACGACTCATCAACTCAAAATCAAAATCTTGAGAGTCTATTTAATGAAGGCAGACGATGGGTTTGAAATTAACCAGAGCTCGGGAATTGTTTCATACACAAGCAACATTTTTTAGAATACATTGTTTGGTGTGAATTGTTTTTTCTTTTCTCAGGTTAAATTGTATATTTTGGGAACTTCATTTTTTTTTTTTTTACTATACCATTCTATGATCAAAATTCGATCTATTTCAATCTGGACCGTCAATTCTGCGGGCCCGGGCTGCCCCTGCCCCTGTCAATTTGGAAAGTTCGAACAGACCAGCGCTTTCCGCCGGCACGCTCGAAGCTTCGGCAGATGACATGTCACCCACACCAAAAAGACCAAAACACCCTTCAGCGCAGTCCGATGTTTCCACGGACCCACGCCGAAGTCTGACTCGGTGGGCCCCGCTACCGATACGGCCTTTCAGCTTTGAAAGTCGCAACAGAGTGGCACGTGGCGTCAACCCTACCGCTACGCGCGCGTGGCGGTTGCGTGTCGCCAAATTCGCCGATCGCAACGGCCAGGCCGAGTTTTACCACACTAACTAATTCGGGCTCAGACTTGTAGGTTATTACGAGTTTACCAAGTAACTAAGTGGCCACTAATCGCTTTGATTAGCAGCAAAAGCTCTGTTGTCAATAGTACGGTGAAGTAGTGAAGTAGTAGCCTCTTTTTCATTCTAATAACTCCATTCTGTGGGACCATCAATTGCATTATTTTTCAACCAATCCGATTTTTTTGTAGTTTGAGGTAAGTAATATGAATGGTTTATACTACACTCTATAGTTTATTTATAGAATCCAAGAGCGATAAAGAAAGGTTCATAAACTTTAGAAAATGGTCTGGGGTCAACTTAGGCCAAGCACATGGAGGGTTTGCCACCGCATCGGTGGGCCCACGAGCCGACGACAAAGTTAGAGAAATATAATGATATATCATGCAATAAACCCTTGAGAAAACAGTTGGAGTTTAGCATAATTTGTCAACTATGGGCAGATTAGAATTTAAATGCAGAAAGGATTTGTGAAGGCAAATTACGGTTGGTAGTGAGTAAGATGTTAAGGGAAATGAAATCTTCCTTATCCAACACTCCAACCCCGCCCACTACTAACCTCCTTTTGCTCCACTTGCTTGGCTGCAGTCCTCTCGAGCAATGTTGGATTGCACCCAATTGCCCCATTGGGGCAGCACAACAAAAGAGACCCGCTAATCAACTCTACCAAGAAATGCTAAAGATCATCTCATGCATTAGATCAAACGCTCCAATCACACATCATTGTTCAACAATGACAGGTTTTTTACTCTACCAAGCAAAATTAGGATCGGGAAACCACAATCTTCAGGTGGTAAGGGAAGTACAAGCTATGCAAGAATTCAGAGTCGCTCCATGACTGCTTAGATTATTGAAAGAGAGCTAGGAGGAGGGAGGGAACAAAGGTACAAATGCATGAACATTCTACTAATGTGTTCCATGTAAGTAGCATCTCCAAAATACTAATATGATAAAGGAGGCAGATAGGTCACAAGTTCACACATGAGCTGGAAATAGACGCCATTGCCGATGCCTTAGCTCCATGGAAACAACCACTTGATCACAAGAATCATCATAGAGATTATAAATGATAAAAACCAGATACCACCGTTTGCAAACAGCAAGGGGAAGTTGTCCAAGTAACATAAACAAGTTCAAATCATATCAAAGATAGAAATAACAAAGAACAGAGTAACACTAGAGAATAAACCTATAAAAAGTCAGCTTAATCTCTCTAAATACAAATAAAAAAAACTCCTTGTTCAGATGGTGAATGAATGATTTAATGAAGCTACTAGGAGTAGCCACAAAAAAAAAGAAAGATGATGATGTGGTTTACCTTGAATTGTTGAGAACACAAAATGTAGTAGCTGGGATCCATGGGAACATCGTCGAATATCAGACATCTGAATCTGCGAACTAGACATCTGAAACAGCAGAGAGCTCAACTTGGCTAGCTTCGTCTTCCTCCAATGGAGCAGGAAGGTTGAGATCGATGAGCATGTCCCCCGTCTTGCTCGTCCGCTTGCCGGCGGCGCCCGAAAGGTGAGATCTTTTGTGCCCGCCGAGAGCTTGGCCGGAGGCGAACACCCGATTGCACACTGGGCACTGGTGTATCTTCTCCTCCGCCTCGCCGCCGCCGCCGCCGGCAATCGTGCATGCTCGGTTCTTCTTGTGGCTTGCGCGGTGGCCGCCGAGAGCTTGGTACGATCGGAACAGCTTGTTGCATGTCCCACACTGGTACTTGTGCCGCCCACCCTGAGCCGCCGGCGGTGCGGCAGACTTGTACTCCTCCTCTTCCTCGTCGCCGTCGTCGTCTTCCTCCGCCGCCGCCGCAGCCGAAGTCGAGCTCCAGACGTCCGTCGAGAGCATCATCAAGCAGAGAGCGACGTCCTCCTCTGGGGTGGTGTCGGAGACGGAGCTCAAGGCTAGATCCTCCCGCTCCGTCGGCTCCGCCGATCCGCCGCGGCGCTTGGATCGCGCCGCCGCCGGCGACTCCACCTCGCTCTCCCTGTCCTGTACCACGGACCCGGCGTCCACCGCGAAAGAGAACTCAAGATCCACCACTTTCCTGCTCCTCTTCGGGTTCTCCCTCAACCCATAACACACCACCAACCCCTTCTCCTCTTCCACATCATCTTCTTCATCACGAGAGGATGATAGAGAGAAGGAGCTGTAAGAGTGCTCCTTCTTGGTGGGAGCAGAGCAAGGGGGGAGGACGGCCATGTGAGACCTCATGTGGCCGCCAAGCGCCCGGCCGTTGGCGAAGGTCCGGTCACAGAGCTTGCAGGCATGCTCCATGAAAAACTCAGAAAGGAGAGTACGAGCACAAGAAGCACAAGTAGCAGTACTAACTACTACTGCTACAATTTACCACTACCAAAATGTATATGTTAGTACTGCTTCCAAGTTCCAACTTCCCCTCTTTTTGCTGCTAGCTATAATAATACTTACTGTACTTAGGAGAGCATGTAATTGTGTATACATCATGAATTCATGGGGAGAAGAAAGGGAGCATTAGTTGGTCTGCAAATTGGCTAGGACAAGTAGAGGTGGGGAAAGCTAGGGCGATAGCCGATAAAGAGGAGAAGGGGAAGGAACAAATGGCCAACTCGTGTTCGTGTGGGGGCGGATTTGGGGACGTTGGTTATGTTGCGAAACTGGTCTGGCACCATCCCTGCCGTCCATTTGTTCTTGCGTGATATTATTTGTTGACGTAGGTATGTGGGATTATTTGCATGGACAGGTTTAACAAGATCGCCCTTTTTTTCTTTTCTTTCTTTTTTCCCCCCAAAGGAGCTTGATAAGATCTGTGTTAGTGATGGCTTCTGGAGATTAATTTTTGGGTCTTTATATGGAAAAATTAAGCAGCGGTTTTTATTGAGATTTATGAAAAGTAATGGATCTTGAATTGGGGCATGTTGTTATGTTGAGTAATGCAGTATTCGTTTCTATAAATAATCAAATTTGAATAGAGATTGATGGAGTTGAGTGGCATGGCAAGAGCCAAGAGGGCAAGGGTCGAGTCTTAAAGTACCAACTCTTTCTCCGCATAAGAGGTAGGAGTAAACACTCTCTTCTTCTTCTTCTTTTTCTTTTTGTGATTACGATTAGAAATTTAGATAATGGGGTGAGGTAAAGATTGCAGAGAAGAATCATGTACATAGTCTTTAAGTCCAGGGGGTTGATATTCACGGAGATGTGTATGTCAAAGTTATGATCCTCACATCTACTGTTGATTTGAATCCAAACTGAGATGATTATGGAGCTCAATCGCGATCTGCCAAATTAACATAGGATTATTCTTCACAGTCTAATAACTATGTCACTCAATTAAATATCGGTTACAATTTAATTAAACATTCATTACACTATAATCAGATAAAAGAAAACAAAGGTCACTTAGTTAAGCATCATTACTGTTTAATTTTGAAAAGATAACATGTACATTGGTTGCGGTTTTTAAATGAAAATAATTTTTGCAACAAATTTAAATTTTAGTCATCAAAATATAATTCTATTAATTTTGGAAAATTGATTATAACTGTTTCAAACTGGTAAATATTTCTTTTCCTCATTTAAAAGTTTAATTCGGGCAGGAGTGCAAATTAGATGATCCCCAAGATGGACCACGTCTATAGCTGGACCTTGCAATGAGTCACACGTGCCGGGGAGCGGACCCGAGCGTGCTCACAAAGCCAATGGCTTGGTGCAATAGAATATCGACACTTGGCAAATTAGCGAAGAGTGGGGGGCAGAAAATTGCACAAATCTTCAAAGAGCTCCTTCCCTTTAGAACCAATCTTCCACACCTTTTCCCTGATCTCCTATCAAACCACTTCCCAATTTTATTTGTAGAAAATCATCATACTCTACTTTGAGGTGAATATTGGGCCCACAAATGTGGGACAGGACAAGGTCCACTTGGCTTAATCACTGAATTACATGAGTTTATATATGACTGACATGGAAAAGGCTCGTCGTAGGGGGCCAAAATATTCCCACATTGACAAGTTGAAAACTATTTGAGCAATAAAGTAACGCACATATTCTCCCATGTTTGTGAATTCAAGCCCTTGATCAGGAATTTTTTTATCTTTTGATATATATGATTTTATACAAGTGTGTGTTCCAAATCTCATACACCTCAATCCCGAGAAGAAGTTTTATATTTAAAAAATCCCTGCATTGTAAATATTTTAACTTTTTTTAATGTGTTCGTGTCTACTCGTATTAATAAAAGGAAATTTAATATTAATTTGTGATTAAAATTATTATATTTAACTAATCAAAATATAATAAAATATATAAATATATTTCCCACGTCCAAGAGTCACGTGTTGAACTTGGCGATTCTCAATTTCTAATTTCCTATAACAAAATATTAAGAATATATCCACTCTGGTGGGCCGCGAGTTTGAAACCAAGTGACCTACAAGTTAACTTTTATAAATTTTGTTAATATGAAGACAAGGAATGGTTGTATAGGAGTGGATATCTAAATTAATTACACCCTTTTCATAAAAGTTAACTCACCCACAATTGTCGAAATAACTTACCTTCATTTGATCAATCGTTTATCACCTTTCACGGAAACTCCCCAACAAGATTGGGCCCGATATTGTTGGCATAAACAAACCATAATCCAACATAAAAAATTTCGAAAATGAAATCGTTGAAGACATACAAAGAGGAATATTGCACGTGGACTGGGGCGTTTTGTAGAACGTACAACGTAAGCAGCAGTTTTCAGAAGTTCTGGCCAAGTCTCGTTTTATCGAAGCTAATTTCCAGTCTTCTACATCCGTGCTTGAACACACTGGACTAACTGCAGACAAGCGAGTGGACTTCGCTGCATGTTTTATTGAAGACTTTGACTTAGCCGAGCAGCTAGGGTTTGTTTCTTTGTTTGGACCCCGTCAATGTATATGTAGGCCCCTGGATTATCTGACATTTTTTTTTTCAATTTGGTATTTTTCTTATGCTGAAATCAAGCGGCAGGCCTGGTATTTTTGGGTCTTAGAATCACTTTGGAGTTTGACATTTTAGTCTCAGACTCGGTCTCCTCAAAAACTCCCATAAAAAAATTTGATCAACCCCAGTCTTTTGGGTTTGGAAAACATCCATTAAAAAGAACATGTCATTATGTCATTGAGGATTTTTTC
>JAVDBV010001006.1:0-21991 GCA_032619315.1 Piper longum
CCCCCCCCCCCCCCCCCCTGAATTGAATGAAGACTTGGAGTGTTTGCGATGGATCATGTCTGAATGTTCAGGTGATTTTGTTATTATTAGTTTCATGGAAAATTGGGATTTGTGCCATCTCTTACTTGCAGTAGCTCAATCTTCTTCTTGTTGTTGTTTTTTTTTTGCAGTTTTGGTTTTACGTTTTTTTTATAAGTGAATGGATAATTGGAGAGCGTTTGATAGATTATACCTTAAAGTTTTGATTTTTAGCATTTTCCATTTAGTAGCTCGAGTTGGGGGTGGTTTTTTTTTCCGAAGTGAATGGAGTGCTTGACGGTGTTTGATGGATCATATCTGAATTTAAGATTGGTCTAGCATTTAATGAGTTGGAGATTTTCACTTTTATTTGTACGGATTTATCTGCATTAATTTGTATGGTGTTGATGCTAACTACGAGTTGTGCTAGTGAGGTGTCAAAATCAATGGAAAGTATCGTTGAATTATGTTTATAAATTGGTACCTTTGTTTTATGTTTTATTGTCATTTGTCGAGGCTAGTACACAAGTCTGGCAACTATGATTTTGGTTGCTGTAAACATCATATGTAATGTACGTAGTTAGGAGAAGATGATGGGTCGGTAATCTTCTTTCTATTTTTTCGTCCACTACTGGGTCTCATTGTAGTCTTGTGAGCACATATTTGAATTGTTGATTATATTCGTTAATTTGACCACATTTGATGGGTGAATGATACATTTTTAAGAATGCTTCAAACCCTACTTGGTTCTGTTTTATTGAGTATTGCATATTTCACATCATCGCAAAAGCACTCCTAGCTTATAATTGCAACTATTGTCATAACAGCTGTTCGTTTTGAATGTATAGAGGTAGTTATGTGCTTGTCGGTTTAGCCCTTTTCTCAAAAATTTGATGACTTTTTCATTTACTCTGATCTTCTCATGTGATTCTGCTATTAGCATGTGTTGTGTATCCCCTTAGGCTGTTTTTTTTTGTAAGGATTTGTTAGATTGAAGAATTTGTTCTTGGAAACTTAGGGTCCTTTTGGTTGACATGAAAATATTGTAAATAAAAAAATCATAAAAAATAGAAATGCAATGAAATGAAATGACATAAAATTTTTTTAAAAAATTTCTTATATGTTTGGATATTAGGAAATGAGATGCAATGAAATATTCATTCCCTTAGTGCATGTGTCTGCCAAAATTTACCTCAATTTTTTATGTTTTTCATAAAAAAACGTTGCTTTGTAAAATTTTAATGTAGGCTTGTTTTTACTGACTGAAATTAAATTTACTTTGGCCAAATTTCAAGACATCCACCATTTTTGACCTCCAAATTTTACATTTATTTCGTGTAATTGGAGGATAACCAAATAGCTGTTAGAAACAAATCGGTTTTCAAACTTAAATAATCATATATTTTATACCTTCACCTGGATTTTGACATGCTGCTGTTTTTGATGTTTTAGGTGATTATTGGAGGTCGCGGCGGTGGAGCATTCATTGGAGGTAGAGTTGCTACAGCTGCACCGGTTGGCTCAGGAGGGGCTGCCGCAGAGGCGCCTCCAGCGGAGGAGAAGAAGGAAGAGAAAGAAGAAAGTGACAATGACATGAGTTTCTCTCTGTTTTATTAGTTTACCAATCTAAGTTTCCCTTAATTTTTGTTCAATGTTGGGCTGCTTTTTGCATTGACATGCTGAATTTCCTAGCAGTGAAGTGCTAAACCTTGGTCATATTAATATATATGAAAAGTGGTTCATGTCGCACTGACGATATTTCCTCTTTTATGGCGTTAAGCTCACGCTTACATTTCAATTACGAGGACAATTAGGTTATTTATTTTAGATATAAATTGTTCTGATGGAAGAAAACGTGCTAGATGTTAGATTTTGTTTGAAAAAGTCGGTAATTCCCAAGATAAAGCAGGATTAAAAGAGGAGACTCTTCGAGTGTATAATCAGACGTTGTTGCGGCCAACTTTATAGTTTGTGCTGCGCGTAGTTGCTCTGAACCTTGGCAATCGATGTCCAGTCACCGGAGTCCGGATCAGAGGCCTGGTAATTACCAGGGTTGTCCGCCCTCTACCCAGCGCTCGGCAAGTAACAGTAGCAGTTTTTTTTTTAACATCAATTAATGCAAGATTTTGGGTCAGTGGTTCACATACATTAAAAAAGGGGCTAGGTTCATAAATATGACCACCTTAGAAATTTTTTCTTCCCATTTCCACCACATCGGGCCCGCTACTGCTCCATGAACATGGACGAGCTCCTCGCCCAAGTCTGGGATGCCGACGACGCCAGCTTCCCCTCCGTTGGCATCGGCGTCACTTCCAGTGCGAGAAGCCCCGATGATGCTGCCGAAAAGCCTCCAGGCCGTCAGAACAGCATCCCCCGGCACTTCATTCACCCTCCCCGTCTGACTCTCTGACAAGACGGCAAAGGAGCTCTGGTCAGAGATTCAGAGAAGTAAGCAGGTAGACCACAACCACGACAAGCATGGCGGCAGTAGCGGCGGCAGGGCTGGCCAGCAATTGACGTTCCAGAAGGTGACAGTGGGAGATTTTTTGATCGAGGCCGGATTTATTCACAATTTAAAAGGAATTTACAATTAATTGATATGATAAAGTTTTTTTTCACAATTTATCGTGGGTTATATAAACCATTTACGGTAAATTGATATACAGACTACTGAAACATGCTATATCACATCTAGAATACTTATATATATACATATACACACCAAATGCTGCAATGCAGCGCTGCTATACAGTCTCCTACATATCAAAGGCTACAATACTTTAGATACATACAAAACCACCCTCCTAAGCCTACCGCTCCTTACAGCCTATCGATGTTGAATCTTTGATCACTGGCAATAATCAGATGCCTATGTACCTGACAGGAAATCCGCATCTCACTCTATCATTGCTCAGAGAGCTTCATTTCTGCATTATACGATGCCAAGTTAGTAGATAAATTTGCCAGAAATCCCAACTCAAAAGAAACAGATGCAAGGCCCATGATCAAAATGGCGGCAGAAAGATACAATATTTTCTAGGAAGCAATATTTTCTAGAAATTAAAACACATACTCCAGATAAGGTGTAAAATGATTTCTGACCTTCACCAGAAAGCTGTTCAACACGTGTAACAATGTGTTTACCATATGTATACTTCTTCAGCGCAGGAAGGTGAATTCTAATGCGGTCAAGCAACAGTTCTCTTCGATCGTCTGTGCATGTCTCAAGAATTTTCTGTACTACATAATTTGCAAACTGGTCTTTCATCATTATCTGCATATAAGGCAATGAATAATCAAGCACACATGACCTCTACATAAAAGATAAAATGACAACGAATCACGTGTTTAACAAGTTGTAGGATCAACGTTTGTGAAGCTTTGCATATCATAAATGCAACAAGTCACTAGCATGATATATATATATGTTAAATATTGAAAGGACAAACCATGAAAAAAAGTATTCCAGAAGAATCCTGAAGTTCATATTTGAATGAATGAATACAGCACAATACCTACCGATAAGTTATCATTTCCTTCTGTTTGTCCGACTATTTCACCGATCAACAGATCCCGTTCTGCAACATCACCAAACTCTAAGCATTTTTCAATGACATTGGAAGCAAATTTATGCTGGCTCAATTGCACAATTTGCCCGGCCAATTTATTAATAATCTGACTTCTTTCATAAGACTTCCCCCTTTCCAAGAGGTGCTGCATCATAGGTACAAACAAATTCAGAATTGGTAATTTTAAAATAATTGCACCCACAACAATACAAGCACTTACAATTTTTAGATTAAAGCACCATATTAACCTTTTGTACCATGTTATTCACCTTCAATTAAATGCCAAGAAAGACAAGCACAGCCACAATACCTGAGTAACATAGTTGCCATACTGGTCTTGAGCGAGAGAACAAACTGACTGAAGTATCTCATCAATTAAACACTGAATCTGCTGCTCATCAGAACAGTGCTCCAGAATTCTCTAAAATAAGTGGGGAAATGGAGATCATAAAACAAAGACATTACAAAGGAAAAAGTAAGCACACAGCATCCTTACAAAAGTTGTCTGCAGATTACCTGGATAACTCGGCAACCATAAGGATGTGTAGACAGTGTTCCAACTTGACCACGAAAAGCAGAAATTATGAATTCAATTTTATCTGTAGGTACACACTCGATGCATTTTTGTATGACATGATTCCCATTTTGATCACGCACACATCGCATAACGTGCCCATCAAGCTCATGGACAAGCTCTGTTTTCTGATCAAGCTCAATAACTTCCAGTGCCTGCATCTCGAGCATCAAATAAGCTTAAAATATTGATATCAGCAGCTTGCCAAGAAAATAATGGACCATCCTGGGCATGACATTAAAGTTTAATTCAACCAAGTTCTGTGATCTGATTCTTAATGCCCTCAAAACTTGTGCAAGCACTGCCGTGTATTGATGGTAATAACTAGCTACATCATTAGAGTTGGGATTACTTTTACGTAAACCAATGATAATAAAATTGAAAAGTTCGCATCTTAATAATTTTTGGACTCCTCCAAAAGTAATGTATTGATTTGTAAAATATGCAGGGATCTTCAATATCAGAAGTCGAACAACTCTGTAAGAAAGTGACTTTCTGCATATTAATACTTCTGTTCAAAATTCCTCATACTTGATCGTCTGCTTAAAACAACACTACGCAGCCTAAAGTAAATACAATACTCATCATCATGCAAATATTGATTTTCCGAAAATGAGAGCACTGTAGAACAGACATGAAGACACACTACAAAGGTGCGTGCGGTACTCCTTGATAATTCCACTTGTAGCAGTTCAATTATCTAGGTTATTCATCTTTCCTTCCTTGCTGCTTTGCAATCAAAATTAAAATAAAATTCTATTACTGTTTCTAAGTTTCCACAACTTACACGAACAAAAGCTTAGTGCCAAAAAAATTTCAGTCTTCATAATATAATTTTTTATTAAATGCGTAACCTATAAGCTTCTCCATAAGAAAGGAACACACTGTCAAAGGTAAAAAAAAAAAAATGATAACCATTAGATAAACATGCAGTAACATACAATTATGCAGTAAAAGTCCAGTAAAAAAAGCATCTCAATCATTCCAAAACTATAAAAAAAAAAATTGAAGTATTCTATGCTTTTCCATGCCATCATCAGACTCTTGCAAGACTATAATCACATAACTGAAGTACATGCATAATGAACTAATAAAAGCACAACTAGCTGCCTAGAAAACTATTGAACGTTGCCAAAGATAATAACTCGTTACCTCCTTGAGGGACACAGTTAACCTTTAAAAGGAAGCAGAATAAATTTCTTTACAATTCTAGAGGGTAAAATTATCGGTTCCATCTATTAATATCAACATCAACATTTAATACCTTCTGAATAACACGGCAACCATACATCTGAAGACTTAAAGCTAAAATACGCCCGACAAGCTGTTTCGCAAGTTCTTTCCGCTGTTCAGGGCTTCCATGCTCAAAAAACTACATATTATTGAGAAACATTCAGCTTGCATTTATAAAATGTCAGTCTCGCAAAAGGGGGGGAGGGTGGGGACAAGGAGTTGGGGGAGGGGGAAGAGAGTAAAAAAAGAACACCCTCTCTAATTGAAAAGGGAACTTTGATTATAATATACCTTCTGGATGACATAGTTTCCAAAGACGTCAGTCATTAAAGTAGAAGCATGAGGAAGAACTTCTTGAAAGACAGCTGCCTTCTCTTCAACACTACAATTTTCAAGCTTCTGCTGTATAAACCTACTCCCATGTTGGTCAGCACTGGTAACACAAATGTTTACATAACCTTAATATGCAGATACATGTTTTAACAGTTTAATTCACTTAAACAAATTCCTATAAAAGCTTGCCTCAACTCAACAGTACGTCCAGCAATATCTGAAAGTTCAAATCTATGTGTTTTACTTGATTTCAACTCTTCAAGGAAAGAAAATGCTTTATGATCATCAATTTTATCTGTCATCCTCTGTCCAGGCCATCCAGTACATGCTCCAGAATTCCTGCCGGCACTCACAGGCAATCTAGCAGTTTCAACCTTCCTTCCGTGCATATTCATTCCAGTCAATGGTGACCCAGGAAGGCCAGGACTCGTAAGAGGAGAGGTTGGATACTGCATTAAAACACCCATGCTTGGTGGAATTCTATATGGACTTGGATTAGGAATACCCATTTTTCTTGGAGTCATTATAGTTGGACTGGTCCTAGAAAACTGAAATGCATGATCCATAAAAACATGACGCGAAGGACCTCTTGGAGAAGCATATGCATCTTGACTTCCAATTATACTTCCCCTTGAGACAGTAGGAACATATGGACCAGCTAAATTTTGTGCATCCTCGGATAGATGCTGAAAGTAGTGCATATAAAGAGGATCCCCAAGCGATTGGTGAAATGATAACCCTGGTTGACCATAATACTTGTACAACTGTGGCATATCTACTCCAGGAGCAAGTGCTCCTCCTGTTGTAAAGCTCACAGGATGTGTATTGAATCCAGTACCAGCGGGGATATCATAACCCATTGGCATTGGGCCATGGGGGCCAAATCCAGTCAAATACGGTTGCATAAGTGTAGGGCTTAAAGGAAATCCGCCCATGCCATATTGTGGATTATAAACAGATGAAGGCTGCAAGTTCGAGTAAAAGGGACCACCAGAAGCCATATATGTGGTTGCAGTTGCAAAGACCGGTGGTGAAAGACCAGAAGTTTGGAGTACTGGTTGCCCCTCCATTGAGAACAACTTGGATGGACCACGAGATAAATGATCCATCATTTCGTTATAAGATCGCTGTGATGAAAAATCACTCATATGAGCCCTAGGCCCTGCTTGGTAAGCAACTTGTGACTGCAAATACTGCTGCGGTATACTATTTTGAGTGAGATGGTTCTGTTCAAGTTGATTTACTTCTGGATCAGGCAGATCAGAGATAGTAAGGCCCTTCATCTTCAGAGCAGTGCCATCAGAATCCAGGCTCGCCCCATCACTTCCTTGAATTTCCTCATGAATGCTACTCGATTCACCTAGTGAACCAAGATCAGGACTTCTCGGCATGTCAGTTTCAGCAACAGCTGAATCACTACTGTGGAAGGATTTGAGAGCATGCACACCTGGTATGCCACTGTGGCCCACAGTAGTTACATTCATGTCTTGAAGATTAATAGCACTCAGAGAAGCTTCATTCAAGTAATTTAAATGTGCCTCCTGAGAACCTGATCCTTCTGCTGTTGGAGGGCAGGGAGAGCGAGATTTATTGTACACAGGAGAAGGAGTACGTGGAAAATCCTCCTGGAAGATGCGGAGCCTATCATATTAATAATTCTTACATTTATATTTTATAATAGTAGTAAACAGAATGATTGTAAATTGTTTCCAACAAATTGTCAACTCAAGATGACACCATCACAACAAGCATAAACAGGTTAAGGAAAGTTAAAAAACTCCAAATGCTTTCAACCTGCATTACTAAAATATTTGATCGTTTATCCATCAAAGAAAAAAAATATTACTCAGGCAATATATTTAAATTGGCAGCTAAAACAATAAAAAATAGGCTTAGGTTGCAGCAGTGTTGGAAGATAAAATATCTACCTGAATCAGATCCACCAAGCTTTTATGCCGACCAGCTGTGGAGGCTTCAAAGACCCTTGAAAGTTTTCCATGATTTTCAGACCACTCATCAGAAGTATGAGTAGGTGATTTATCATCTTCTGGCTCCTCCTTATGTGGAGAAAGAGAAGTTCTTGACATATATAATAACCCATTTGTGTTATCATCAAATGAACCCAGTCTTATATTACCTCCAAAATGACCAATATGGTGTGCCAGGTGCCTATTTTCCCTTGAATTAAGCGGTTGAGGCAATCTTGGATTCAAGTTTACATTGGATAGATAATACGCCAAGTATGCTGGATCAGAACGGAGTTTTTTTTCGGAATCAAGATTCTCTATTGAAGTATTTACAGTTGTAAATCTGTCTTGCGTGTGAGCATTTTGTGTATCGACAATGTTCCTAATGGCAAACAATGACCCTTCCATACTTGGTGGTGCACTACCACACCGATTAGGGATAGCATTATTAGCATTTCCATGAAACATGTGGTTCCCGAACATAAACAAGTCCTCAGCAGCGATGCTATTGTCAGATGACACCATATTTGATGCTTCATTTATTGACACCCAATTTCCCCCGCCATCACTTCCCGCCATTCTCATTGGAGACTTTGTTGTCATTCTACAAGGCATATAAGGGTGAAGCAAACATTCAATAAAGGTAAATTCTTAGAGTTTTCTCAGAAAAAGAGTACAAAAAAAGTTAGCCACTACGATCAATGATAGCAATAATGACAATTCTAGGTCATTTCGTGAATTACAAAAAAAAGGTAATTATACACAATACATACTTAGGAAAAATATGATCTAGAATAAGAGTAAACAAATCATGAAAAAAGCATACTACATCTAACTACATCAAATATATCTAAGTTAAAAATCAGCCACATAGCATGATACAAAAGAAATAAACTCTCTCTCTCTCTCTCTCTCTCTCTCTCTATATATATATATATATATATATATATAAGCTCTGAGAAACAAGATCCAAAACTTACTTAGAAGGAACCCGCATTTAGAGATTCCAAATTTCTTTGGAGTGCTTGGACAAATAGACATGATATCTGAATAATGATATGAGCCTTCCATTTGAGCAAGAAAAGCATCATCTTCCAATATGGGTAATATGGGCCAACCTGATATTTGAAACAACAAGATAAATATTTCAAGACAACCAGCCAAGAGGCAGTCAGTTATTAGCGACACATAAACTTGTTATATAAGAAGTACTTCATGAAAATGCTACACCAATGCAACCCATATGGTATGATTAAACGTTGCAACCACAATCAGTGACCAAAATTTAGTGAACACTAGTCTTAAGGGTCCTTAACTGAAGCTTGGAAGCAGAGAATGGAGAAAAAACACATGGTTCACGCATATGCCAATAAGTATTCTTTTCAAACAAGCAAACATGCCATATTGCTTAAATCAAATATTGAGCATGAAGGAATATGAGAGAAGGAATATAGGAAAGCTTTTAGTGGGCTTTCCCATAGGCCAGTATGAGAATACTCTAGACATACAATGTAAACGAGCTTATCTAGCCAAATCTTCAGCATTTTTTACTTGAAAATAATAGAAAGTTCAAACTAAACCACAAATGGGATCTAAACTTTACCATAAAAGTAGTTCTGGAGAGCTCAAAGAACATACAAGTATTGTCGTTGATAACATGTTGGATAAAAATTGTCTTCCGTTTGCATGTTACCAAATTAGTCCTTTTTCTCACGACGAATCTCATCCCTTAACATACCCTCTACTGCTAGACAGTAGACGCCACTAGTAACAAGTAGCTCGGCAACTTCACACACACGACATTTCAAAGAACTTCTTCATCAATAATCCAATACCCAATTCCAAAACAAGGCGGGAACAGTCGGACTTCTCATTACATTCAAGGTGGGAACAGCAATACCCAGTGATGATTATACTTTATTACGCATTCCAGCATAAATGCTCCTATAAACACCCAACACCACAAGAAATTCGACCCGCAATCATCATACAAAAGGCATAACGACTTCGAATAAGAACATGTTCCAGCTCATTCACAAACCCCAAGCAACAAATCAAGCAACCAAAGCATCATTCACACCACACCACATCAAAATAATAATAATAAAAATAAAAAAACGACGCACACCACAACGCCGGCTCCAACCAATCACACCAACCACGAACAAACCAAAACCGTCGGATCCAGCACGACCCACCTTCAACAACAACAACAAAACAATATAATCAGCGATCAACCACAAATGCAAAGTAGAACAACTGAAAAAAAAAAACAGAGCACACACTACTGACCAAAACCCTAGCAGCCGCAACAGCCGCCGGCCGTCGAATCAAGCCATTGATTCTTTCGGGTCCCGAGCAAACCCCGAAATGGATCAAAATTGTTGTTCCAGCAGGTTTCGCCCTTGTTGCGGTCGGAGATGGGAGCAATGTCGCCGGTCGTCGCCTCGAGTGACTGTCTACATGCCTTGCGGTACGGGTTTTAGGATTTTATATTATTATTATTATTATTATTATTATTATTATATATATATATATAAATATAAAATAAAATAAATCGTGTTGGTCAGCCTTTGTGCTACTTTTGCGGGCAAGCGCGCGAGGTGGGTGTGTAGTCGGGAAACGATTACGATGTTTTGGATGATGCTGCTCAAACCGGTCCGACATGGTCTACTGCATTTCCACGTTTTATACCCTAATTATTTGGATTAATTTTTGATAACCGGATTTTTTAATCTAAAACCCGGTTTGCGTTTTGTTGAAAACTATGTATCCCATTGGGGTTTAGCCAATAATAATAATATTAGCACCTAATAGTTTTTTTTACGGTTTTGAAATTTTAATTGAGCACAGTTCAAATCGATTAAATTGAACTGATTTTGTTATGGATTTTAGTGAAAAGCATATGGAGCTAGGAGACGAGAGTCTGAGAAGCCGTCATAAGTCCACGTTCAATTTTTGTGTTGTTAGTGACTTTAAACAGCACTTGGACCTTTGTGGGCGGTACGTAGCTACTGCCCACCCTTTCATGCATGCGAAGGAAAGGCTCGGGAGTTGCAGTAGTTCCACGTGCTTGACATGTATTAACCGGCGGGCTGGTCTGTGTCTTCGTCGCATGGTTTGGAGCTTCCTACGTCCTCATTCTCCTCCAGTAACTAATCCCAACCTTCATTCACTTACAATCAAATTATCATCACTCGTAGCCTATGGCATGTTAAAATATATTAGTAATTGAATCTATTTATTATTAAAAAATTAAAACTAATATCATAGATATGAAAGGAGGGATGATTTCAATCGGGTCTCCCAGCCGGTTGTAAGATTTTATAGCAAATTTTGATTCTTGATGTAATTATGTAAATGCATGCATGCAACATTTGTGTGACTACCAGTAGTCCGTGCAAGAGCAAGAGCCGTGCTCGAAGTGGTGGAACCTGCTGTTGTCCCGAACTACGATCGCCCGGTCGAGGACGAGGGAGGCGTGCTTCATGAAGCTGTGGCAATCGACACACACCCGAAGGTTCTTCACCACACGGATGGGGGTTGTTTCGCCGGCGACCAGGGCGAATGCCAAGGCCAGCTTCTCGCTGTGAGCTTTCAATCCTTCTTCCTTGTCCTCCTCCTCCAAGTTTCTGAGCGCTGGTGCTGTGTTGGGCAAGTACCCGGACGATTTGAGCTGCCGTTGCAGCTGCTCTAGCTTCTTGTAGATAGCTTCGGCTAGCGGGTGGGATCTGTCGGCCGAATGGAACGTGTGGATTTTGGAATCCGACTCCAACCAGCTGCATCCGGGCAGTTTTTGGATGCCTTGATGTTTCATCTTCGACGTTGCGGTGCACGCCTCGTCCCACTTGCCCGCGCCGGCCTACATGTTGGATAGAATCATGTAGTTGCCGCAGTTACTCGGCTCGAGCTCGACCAGCTGTTTCATCACTCTCTCGCCCAGCTTGACGTTGTTGTGCATCCTGCATGCGGCCAAGAGGGCGCCCCATACGACACCGTCCAGTGGAATCGATGCCGACGAAAGGACCTGTTCGGCCTGGTCGACATGACCGGCACGGCCCAAGAGGTCGACCATGCAAGCGTAGTGTTGGAGATTGGGTGCAATGGAGTACTTCTCCTTCATCATTGTGAAGTAGTGCCGCCCTTTGTCGACCAGACCTGCATGGGTGCAAGCGCACAGCACGCATATGAACGTCACGTAGTTGGGTCGGATGGTGGACCGCCGCAGCTTGTCGAAGAGATTGAATGCATGGTTGAAGCAGCCGTGCATGGCAAAGCCGCCGATCATGGCGTTCCATGTGACGATGTTCCTCTCACGCATTTCGTCGAACACCTCCCACGCTCTGTCCACAAACCCACATTTGCTGTACATATCGATCAGAGCTGTTCCAAGGTAAACGCAAATGCCGCCGTCTTCCTTCCCACGGCGATGGATCCATTCGCCCAAGCCAATTGCACCCAAATGGGCGCAAGCAGGGAGGATGCTCACCAATGTGACCTTGTCGACTTGGCAACTGGACTCCAACAATCGCCGGAACAATCCGATCCCCTCTTCATACAACCCATTCTGGCAGTAGGCACCGATCATTACATTCCACGAGACCAAATTTCTCACCCGCAATTCGTCGAACAGTTGTCGGCAGCTCTCGACCATGGTCGATCTCGCGTAAAGTGATATCAAACCGTGCACGACAAACACATTCGCAGTGAATGAGAACTTGATAGCAACCACATGGATTTGTAATCCTTCGCGAGTTACAAGAGAGGAGGTTAAGAACTTGAGGAGGGGAGGTAAGGTATAGCGAGTCGGGCAAACCCCTTTTGCTTGCATTTGTTTGTAAACTAGAATTGGAAGTCTTGAATGTAAATCTTGTTGGCAGTATGACCGGATCAAATGATCCCATGCTGCCCCATCGCACAAGCTCGACCTCAAGCAAAGAGCGTGTAACAGCTTCGTGCTGCGGTTACTACAAGCCTGCTCGGCAAATTTTTTGCTCATGCTCCTGACTAGATCACATTGAGCTCACGACTTGCTGCATGGAATGGCGTGAAGAAAGTAACGAACCACTTATCACTCTTTGGAGGCCACTCTGGCGAACAAGGCCACGCAAATTGCAAATTGCAAATTGTGAAGTGTCTAATCCAATTTGAGAAGGATATTGCTCCCCACAGCCCAGGTGAACAATGAATGTTCACTGATCTTTTACCGTCGTTTAAGGGTGTAAAGCAAGCAAGTAAAATAAGGGGGAAAATGGAAAATTTTATTGAAGAATTCGGATCCAGGAATACCACCCCACTTGGCTGGGCTGCACTGCTTTGAGTACGAGAGTAGATCGAAAAAATTTAACAAGCGCACTTGATTCTAGTTCTCATAACCAAAATCGTCGTTGTCATCGTCAAGTTCCACATCGCCACTGTCAGACCCACCTAGAAGGGACACGAAAACAAGCACAGCAATCAGTTGCTAAGAACTGTTTGGCCATTCGTTTAAAAGTTTTCTCCTTTTGGGGCTCCGTCTTCGGCTTAAAACCCGCAAATTTCATGAAAATTTTGAACGAGTCAATCTTCTCTTGATTAGACTTCATGCAATATACAAATAAATATATGCACTAATGTTCACATACAATAATAATTCGAGTGGAAGTGAACAAATTATTTTTTGGTTAAATCTGCAAGTCAGCGTTGTCCATACAACAAACAGAAA
This sequence comes from Piper longum, assembly GCA_032619315.1. NCBI lineage: Eukaryota > Viridiplantae > Streptophyta > Magnoliopsida > Piperales > Piperaceae > Piper > Piper longum. The sequence continues at coordinate 13,399 of JAVDBV010001006.1, forward strand.
CAAGCATTATACCATCTATAATTCATGCATCCAAACCACATAATTACAGAATATATGAACAATGCTACAAGTTGCCTTTCTATCCGCGTGAAGGCAATCACTGAATCATAAAACATACGCTAGTTCATTATAGCTTGATGCGCTAGTATGTGACAACCAAAGCAAAGGCCCTTGTGTAACATCTCGTTGTTATGGAATAGCCACTACAAAACTAGGAACTATATGTTTTGGCTTGGCTACAACTGTTCAATTACATCTACGCCGGAAACAGTTTCCCCCATACAGCATGTTGCACGAACAAGAGCATAATACACAATCCTTTTATATTTATCTGCTGGATAGTCAAATGAACAGCATGTTATCCACAAACTTTAAGCTACTTGGTCTCCAGAGAACTTGTATCATATGATCTGGAAATTGAGCTTAATAATGTCTTGTTGATTAACATGGAAGATTTGGCAAGCTGCACTTACCCATCGTGAAAATGGGCTTCTCCTTGGTGTTGATGAAGCTGAAGGGTCATTAGGGGCCCTACGGATAGATGATGCTGAACCAGCATCCAGAAGTTCCATTTTAAGATTTTCAGCATAGCGTACAAGGTTATCATGCAGTAAAAGTTTGCTTCTCAATCTAGATATCTCCTGCTGTTTCACAAGCTTATAATCAAGTAATGAGCTACAAACAAGAACTTAAGCATCATAATGCCAAAAAACTCAGATACCCACAAAAAGCAAACAAACAAACTAGCAGGAAATTTAACTCATAAATGATGCCTCAAATAGGCTGAGCAGCAAAGAAACATCTGCAAGATGACTTTTAAAGCAGCTAAATATTTTCGTAGAAGCAATTAAATAAGTCACTCCAATCAAATATAATTATTCTTACTCAACTAAAAGACTTAAAAGTTCATTTCAACGAAGATAATGAAGTTACTCACTTTGAATGGATGAAGGCCAAAAAGGGCATGTCCCAGAAAAATAGCATCCAAACTTGTGGGTCTGCATATTTAAAACATGAGCCAGGTAAATGTTCTTCTCTCTTAAAGAACGTGGCCAAGACTTATGCATACATCAGAAACAATTAAAGCCTCTAAATAATTAGACTAAGTACCTGTTCTCAAAGAAAAATGCGGGTCCCCCAATTTCGTTGACAATGCTTCATAAGCTACTGTTGCATTCCTGTAGATCTGACCAATCGACCATTCAAAAACCATTCCCACAAACTAAGAAAAATTTATAAACAAAGATGTATATGATGGTATGCGCAAGCTGAACATTCTGAAGAATCATTCAACTAAACATTCTCGCTAAGCAAAACAGAAAGCTCTAAATGAAGTCTGAAAAAAAGGATTTGCAAGTAAGTATCAAAGAAAGATGTATGAAACATATGCCTTCAAAATATGTCCTAGCATTAGTATATCTAACAAATTATTAAAAAAAATTGTCAACTGCTATTCCGAAAAATACAATTTTCTGAAAAAAAAAAATCGTTCTGGATCAGAGCTGAAGAGTCTCGATGTTGTAACAGAAGCTTCTTCAGCCTTCAGGGAAAGGATCTCTATTTATGCGGGCAAAAAGAGAATTAATTTTTTTTAAAAAAAACTATCACTCTTTCATTTAAAATTTTAATACAAAGTCCATACCAACAAATTGATACCCAAAATTTCACAACTTGTTCGATTAGAATTAGTTAGCAAACAAAGCTGTTTTTGCATTGTTCAAGTAAATTCTCAAAATAAAAGAAACACCATTATCATCATCATCTTGTAAAAGAATGAAAATCAGATCTTCGTTCCACAAATAGAGTGTATATGATTTTTTTCCAAAAATGTCTCAGTTTGGAGTACAAAAATCAAAACCTCGGATTCTCTTTCTTCGAGATTGGCATTCGTGATTCAAAGTGCTTGCTTTACATCTCGAATCTGCTTCCAGTGAAGAATTTTTGCAATCGGTCAGGAAAGATCAGAAAAGTATACTTGCCTCACCACGCTTGCATCAGAATCCACCCATAATTCATAGATAACCACATTAGCAAGCTAGGAACTGACCATTCCCTTGGTTGCAACCCAATCTGGGACAGTGTGGGTTGCAATTTTCGAGTCCAAATCAATGATGCCAGTCTCTTTCACACATTCAATCACACCACTCTTCTCGTTGTTAAATGCCACGTAATCCCCAGTTTCAACATACGGAATAAAATCTGAAAAAAAAACAAAGAAGCTTTTAACTAATTCATAGAATCAACAGAAGAAAAAATCAAAGTAATATACTTCACTCGTCACACAAAAAATAAATAAATAGTCAGCAGTGCAATAGAACTGTATTTAAAGTGCAAACACACTGATTACAGGAAAAAATTGATATGAAATTATTTCATACAAACAATGTTAAAGACAACATAGGCTAAAGCGTGGCAAAATTTGGGGTGGAGATAGGCGAGTACCAAGATTTGCACGGTTGGGAAGAGAAAAAGTAAGTGGGAAGATAGAAATCTACCTCTTTTGAGCGCATCACCCAATTCATCAATATTTACCTTTCATACATGTATAGAACTTCTCATTTTAAATTCCAATTCCTAATTATTCACTACCTATCACTACACATCCACATCCACGCTAGTACGATTCAAGGAGTTTCAGAATTTGGCACATATTAAATTTTGTTTTTAAAAAAAAAATGACAACAACAACAACAATTCAACTATAAGCAAACACACCAAGAACCCAGCATCAATAGATTAGTGAGGCACCCGAAGAAATTAATAAATTCAACTGATTGCAGAATCGCTGGGTATATTGCCTATGGAAGCAATTGACAATCGTAATGATTTGAGTTAGTTATTCTTCACTAAAGAAAACGTAAAGCCAACTTCAATTTTCTATACCTAATACAAAATCACCAGGATTATCAGATTCATTAATACTAATAACAAATACCATTAGCTATTGAAGAACAGATTAAGCCCAAGCCAATTAGAACATCTAAAATCTGACTAAAAGCGGTTTATGAGAAGTTGATCGCAGTTACGCGTTGAGCTAAGTTAAGATGGTCTTAAGGAATGACTCCTCTATCTTCCAACATTAACATTTAAAAAAAAAAAAAACGCAGCATTAACAACACAATGCATGCGCGGGTATATAGCAATGGGAAAGAGATGAATGAAAAGGGGAGATAGAAAGGGACCTGAGTCGGGATTGGAAGTGTTGAGTTGTAGGGGGAAGGAGGCGTTGGCGAGTCGGAGGTAGAGGTAGTCGGGGAGGGAAGAAGGCAGGCGGTGGGGAGGGAGAAGCCGAGTTGCGGGCCACCTGAACCAGCGGCGTCCCCGTCGTCCGATCCTCCATTTTTTAGATGTTTATTGTATTTTAAACTTTTAATCTCATATATCGGTTTTGAATTCTCTCTTTATTAATAAGAGTAGATAAATTAGCTCATGTATTGAAATAGATATTATATTATAAAATTATATTCTTATTTATTGAAATAATAATTTTTTTTGTAATTTGTATAAAAAATTTATATTATTTTAAAATACATGACCTTTTTGTTGGCAGTGGTGAATGGTGATAATTAGCCCCTACACGTCATAAGAATTTGCATTATATTTCATTCCAAAAAGAAAAATAAGAATGAAAAAAATCTATGCTACTTTTTAAGAAATTGATTTTTTGAAATGGGGCTTCTAACCACGATTCATCTGTTTTTGTTACTGAAAAGTGACGATGTGGCATAATTAAGGATAATTTTGCCGTGAGACAAATAATGAAAATAAAACAAAAAATAAGATTAATATATAGAGTTAAGGATGTTTGACAATAACATTGCAATTTACAATTTAGTTTCATATATTGACTGCTACACTAGATTTCGCTTTGCTTTTTTACTTTCATCACTTGAATTTTGTATAAATATTTATTACAGAGTTGATGCATTTTGAACAAATAGGAAGCAAAAGTTACCCACATTGCTTCTTATTGAGATTTTATATGTAAGGGTAATTTGTTATATTGCTGAGCCATAACAACAACAGGTGGAGGGTTTATCTTGCTAGTAGCCAAGCCATGTAGAAGGAAGAGTTTGGAACTTAAATTTCGCGCAGGCCAACACGTCGTAGTAGTCTGTACGATTGAAACAATCACGGAAGTCTGTAAACAGCTTTTCGAATATCCTCCATTCGACACTGTAAGACCTTGAGTAAGGATATGGCAGAAAGACCTGAAAAAAAATAAATCAATATCCTCACTGGATCAATGTTTACACGTAGCACTAATTTCTTGAGTAATCTTTACCGAATGAGATCTTACTACTCTAGTCAAGACACATTTTTCTGCACATCTTTGTTAGGAGCAATTAATTCACAAAAGTGCATATGTAGAAACAACGAAATTAACTCAAACTAGCAATATCTCTGAAATGAGTCAAAGCAACATGCTGTCCTATAAATCTTTTTGATAAAGGTTTCAGCACCAGATTTTGATGGAAGGTTTATAGTTTCATCATACAAAAAAATCATATACCATCTTTTAGGTAAATCCGAACTTTTACACAGTGAGATTTCTGTTGCTACTGAAGAAAGTTCATATGTATCACTCACATCTCCCTCTTGCGCAAGATACTTCAACAATAAGAATGTTTGCTCATTTTCTTCCAAATTATTGACAACAGCGATCCATATCTGTGAAACAAGCTCATAGGCCTTGTCTTTGGCCTCTCCAAAGGCTATAAATTGATCTGTTTGATGGAAGAATGCTCCCAAGTAAGCTAACATAATAACCATGATAATATTGTATTGTTGAATATACGAAAAAAAATCATGAGTGAATGAAAAAAACATTTTAATGATATATGCACAACTTACTCGTCAGGAAATTTTATGAGTACCGCTATAACAGAAACTGGATCCCATTTCCTGCTTGTTGATGGACATGATAGTAACAAAATACCAAACTTTAAGTTCTTAACTAATGCAACCTCACAATGATGGCAGAAATAATAGTGTTAGTAACTTGGAGTTTCAAAAATGTTCTGCTTCATAAAAAACCAAAATCAATGAATCTAATTCAATTTGACATTAACCCAAACTCTAGCAAATAATGGGTGTTCCTGGCTGTTTGGTAGAAGCTTTCGGGTGCAGATATTGACTTTCAAGCTCACTATTTAACACGAAAAACAGTAAAAATATAAATAGCGAAGGCAAGAATCAAACCAATCATGGTTCCACGAAGAATTGCAAAGGGTGGAGGTACAGTTGAACGCTCGAGTTGCTCTTTCAAAAACAGGTACACATGCCCAGCAAGTTCATCAATATCCCCATCAAGCACAAGTACGTGTTTACTGATGTACAAAGCCTCATACCTCCTGAAAGCAAAAAGAAATGAGCAAAGCCAAACAGACAAGTAGCTTGTGTGCACTGAGAAAGAAAAAAAAAAAACGTTAGGTAAAGACATTATTATTGTTTTTCTTTAGAAAAAAAAAACTTGTTGCACTATTGCACGGAATAAACTATAAATGTGAGAGAATCTGAACAACATATAAGCATCCCACCTTCGGCTGAGACCCTGAGGTATAGGTCCTGGCCATCGTTTTCTAAGTCTTGCTGAGGGCCAGGCCTTTAAAAGTGCAGCTCGCCATAAGCTTTCCCCTTGAAGGACATTGGCCCACTGTTTCTTAACACAAGCTATGTGAGACCATTCTGAGATTGGGACTCGAACAAATATATCAATAAGAAGATGGTCTGGAAGCTTCCCAAAAGCACAATCAACATAATCTACAAACTTGTTTTCCTCTGTCATAATGACCTACATTTGAGTTTGAAAGCAACTACGTTTATTGCATAAAGCCATTAAAATATATACAGCTTAAACTGAAGAGGGAGGTATCAATGATAATACACCCTCCAAGCAAAAAAAATAGAAATTAAATATTAAACATCATCTAATCCTTGTCCATACTAAGTTGCTTATGAAATACAATACCATTCTTTTTTCATGAAGAAGCAATTTATGAGTCCATCAGAACCATTTAATTCTCCATCTTTCATGAACGTAACCTACTAGAAACCTAAATACATGTTCTATCAGAACCTAGTAGAAGCCTAAATACATGTTCTATCAGAAACATGTTTCCAATTCTCCACCTATCATGAACGTAACCTAGAAGAAACCAAAATACATGTTCCTACCCAAGATTAGGTAAACAATCATACCCCACAGGGAAATATCAGACAGATATTCAGTAACAATCAAACTTGAACTCCAACGAACAAAGCATGTCAATACAACCAAACAAAGGACCACCACCTGATATTGGAAAGGAAACGCTACACAAACAAAGACATAAACAACCTCAACCTTTGAATCCTCATTGAAACAAAAAAGGCAATCACAATTAAGCATAAAACCAGGAAAGTTAAATGATAATCAAGGTAATACACACGTGACCAATGGAACAAGCAAACCTCTATTCATTAAACCACAACTAAAACTGAAGAGGGTCAATAACACCCAGATGAATGAATACTTCTACAATTAATAAAAAAGAAATATACATACATATATACATAGAAAACGTACCATATAGAGAAGAACGAGCTGCAGTGGACAGCAAGGGGCCGGCCACAGCTACTAAAACAGCTAACAAGCTTTTATATGGCTGGGAATGAAATCAATGGATATCTGGGTCTGATGGGTATCGCAGACAGCTTTAAACTCTGAAAGGAGAATGACAAGAGCACGAGGACGGATGAGGACTCGAGAAACGTTACCCTCTCGCCGTCGAGACCTACGAGATTCTAGCCTGGTGAACGTTTCGGTCGGGGGCAACTCCCATGGCAAGAGTACGAGAGCTTCCCGCCATAGGCCCATGTCTCATTGGTGTGTCCGCCGTCTGCTCAACTTCCAAGCCCAAGAGATGTTCCCGGTTTGGCCCATACTCAAAGCTTCTTGTAGCTAAATTTTTTAATATTGTGTGGGGCTGTTATTTTCGAAATTTTATTCATAAATATATAATAATATAAAATTATATTTGAGATTACTTATTGCCAATTTTTAAAGGAATATATGCAATGCTTTTACACAATTATCTGCCTTCTTTCATCTCCTTACTTCAAGTAGCGACAATGTACCAACTGATTGTAAAATGAAAATTTTAAATAATTAAATGATAACCTACTCCAAAATTATAAATAACAATTTTAAAGATCAAAAAAATAAAAAACTCCCGACCGATTTGGTGGAAAATGAGATCTTTTAAACAAAATTTGAGGTAGGAAACAGGTAAAGAGAGTATTTTGGCTAGCCTGTGTGACAGGTATGCAAAATCATGTTCAATACACAATAATTAATCATGGTAGGGCGATTTTAATTGTAATAGATAAAATTTTTCTTCGGCTCTTAATTGAAGTAATTACTAATGCTTAATTTTTTAATAAAATTAAATTAAGTAATAAACTACAAACATGAATTTAAATTTATGAATATTAATTTAGATGAATAATATATAAGGTTATATATTTGCATCCTGTAGTCTTGTTTGTGACATAGTTTTAAAATTCTTTTTTGATTCCAAAAGCTCATCTAGTCAACTTTACTCTATGGGTTGCCAAGCTAAATTTTATTGATATAGTGACTTATTTTATAATTGACTTTTCGAGTCAAATTATAAAAGTTATCAAAATATATCATTATTTTTTAAAATTAATTAATTTAATAGTTTTAACTAAAGGTACTTTTGGTTGTCCTAAAATAACATGAAAGAAATGTATGATTTGGAAATCACAAATTTTCTTGTGTTTAGATGTCTTAAAATTTAATAAAACATATTTTAATGGTAGTCGAAATAATTTTATATAAAATTTTAAAAATAACATTTTATTATGAAAAACAAATGAAATTAGAGAAAACTTTGGGAGACGCATGCACATGTTTATAAGAAAGAATATTATATTTTTATCTTATTTCTTACTATTCAAACATGTAAAGAAAATTTTTAAAATTTTTACGGTATTGCATTTCATTGTATTTCTATTTTAGGTCCTTTTAGTTGGTATGAAAGTAGTATAAATAAAAAAAATTAATATGAAATAGAAATACAAAGAAATGAAATGACATGAAAAATTTTAAAAAAAATTTGACATGTTTGGATAATAAGAAAATAAGATGAAAATAATATATTTCTTCCCATGTTCATGTACATGTCCATCTTAAAATTTCCCTCAATCTATTTTATTTTTCATAAGAAAATGTGCTTTTTAAATTTTTACATGGCCATACTCTAACTTAAATTGAAATTTCTTGACTAAATATTAAGACATCCAAACAAAATAATTTTGTGACCTCCAAATTTTACATTTCTTTCATATAATTTTTGGACAACCAAACTAGCCCTTCATATGATTGTTTTTCCATTTATGCTATTTTCATGCCAACCAAACAAGCCCTAATATAAATCACATATTTATCAATTTTATGTATCAAAAGAGCAATGCATATTAATATCAAACAAGTATTTTTATGTAACACCCCAAATCCGGTTCACCCTCGTGAACCGAACCGGCATGTTACAGGCCCCGGTTAGGTCGGCTAACCCGAACCCAACGC
>JAVDBV010001007.1:0-18289 GCA_032619315.1 Piper longum
CTCCCAATTGAGTCTTGCCATGAATCAGATGAAATAAAATTTCAAATTACAATTAATTGTTGAAATCTTTAAAATCAAAATAAAATTTTAAAAGTAAAACTGTGCATTGTGATGGAAATATAGGTGTTGCTGCCGCAGCTGGATCCCTTCACGGAGCAGCAGCTGATGGGCTTATGCACGCTGCAACGGTCGTCGCAGCAGGCCGAGGAGGCGCTCTCGCAAGGGTACGACCAACTCCGGCAGTCGCTCGTCGACACTGTAGCCGGCGGCTCCCCCGGCGACGGCACCCACGTCGGAGACTACATGAGCCAGATGGTCCTCGCCTTGGGCAAGCTCTCCAACCTGGAGGGATTTGTTAGACAGGTTCACTGCCATACACGCCCATTCTTACTTACTCGTCATTTCATGGCATTTAACCAATATTTGGTATGAATTATGTTGGGGTACCCCGACATGCAGCTTGGGACATAAAGAAAAGATTTTCCAAAATGCCCATTAAATTCATTTCCCAAAGCAAGTCACTTTCCTATGCTTTTTGTTTGGTTTTTAGTTGATTAGACAGTCAGATAAGGTTGGAAACTTTAATTGTGTGGGAGATCTGAGAAAACAAGAAAACAGAACAAGTGGCCAGTATGGGCTTCACCACTGTTGATGTTGTTGGGACGCAACAGATAGAAAGGAAAGGCCACAAAGTCGCATGAATGCCTTTTACAAAAGATAGGGTTGGTTGTTGATCTGGAGAAGGAAAGATTTAACGTGTGGTCTCTTCTTTTACAGTGGATCAACAAGTACCATTTCAAGAGGACGTTATTTTTTTCCTTTGGTAGACCAAGCATATTCAACATCTCCCTGGCGTCTTCCTCTTTGAGCCCCTACATATTATCTGATCCATCTTTAACTTAATATATGTTGAATAAATTTGATGATATATAATTAGATTGGTATAGTGCATGAGCTGAACTGGATGAAAGAGACCCAAATATATTTTATACAGAGAAATAAAATTTTGGGCTCTATCCATCTTTATCATACAATGTTTTAAAAAGTTAACTGAGAAATATTTTCCTGTCTATGATTGGAAGAGTCCAAACTGCGTATGCTGGACGGTTCCATGCCTTCCATAGCTTTCAGAAATAAACAAAAACTGGGTCTTCTTAATGATTTTAATTTTGCTTCTGTCCTTCCCATGCACACACAAAGAGCCATTTGGAGTAATTTTTTTTATCATGAATTCTAGTGACGCCGTTGAACCTTTTGCATGTCTCTCTGTCTTCATATCTTTCTTTATTATTGCATATGAGCCCCAACATGCTGTTGTTCTTTTGTGACGAAAACAAGATCAGATTTGGTTAAATTGTTTGAGCTTTTGATATCAAGCTTGCTCTGGTTATTCCAGGCGGATAATCTAAGACAGCAGACTCTTCACCAAATGCATCAAATTCTGACTGTCCGGCAAGCTGCCCGGTGCTTTTTGGCCATTGGAGAGTACTACAGCAGGCTACGTGCACTGAGCTCCCTGTGGGCATCTCGCCCGCGAGAGTAAGCTTGAAATAACGTTTTCCAGCATGCTTTTTTTTTGCCAGCATGCATATTTGTGCAATTTCATACTCAGAAAAACAGTAGCTTGAATTATCGAATATATAGTATAGAACCCACTTGCCAAACTGTTGGTCTAGCTATATTTTGGTATGTGACAAGTGATGGGGGTTTGTTGTTTTAATGGCCAAGCAGGAATTTGATGGCAGTCCCAGATGAAAGCTCGTGCCAGACGACAATTGATGTTCAATCACTTCCGTCCTCCCAAACCCATTTTGATTACCACATATCTAGTGTTAATTAATTAATCTTCCTCCTCCGCTGTAAACGTGCTGCTTACGTATATATATATATATATGGAATAAAGAAATAGGTATCTTGGTACTAGAGCTAATTTACCAGCTTGCACTTCTTTACAATGAAAAACAAATGTAAGGAAGTTGAGAAATTTGCTGGGTGATCATGATGGTGCAGTCTTGGTGCTCTGCCTTTTCAGTAAATGAAGGGCCAGTGTAGACAAAAAAAGTAGTTGCCGATCAGAGGGAATTCATTAGCTTGCCTTTTTAAAGAACATAATGGCAACACGATTGTAATGGGTGTTTTTTTTTTGAAGTAATAGGCAGAAGAAATATAAACAATAAGTCCATACTTTGAACTTTAAAGGATCACAAAACCTCATTGCAATCTGCCTGGGGCAAAAGACAGAAGTATCTATCCTACGATTAATGGATCCTACATGGTAAAAGGGTCTGCCTGAAACAAAACCAGGTTAGCCGTGTCCCACTCAATGGGTCCTATTGGGAAGAGGATCCTCTCCCTAATCATCAAATGTTTGGTCTTAATCTCCATTAAAGATTTTGATGAAACCCACTTTGAAGTTAATAAAATTTTATTAACTTCTTTATATTAGAGTTCATAACTTCATACACTGCACACTTCTCGCGTAACTAGTGCTGTTGAAATTTGCTAAGATGTAGGGTTAGAAGGGTAGCCGATTTCATGAGTACCAATATGGCAAACCAAGTGTAAATACCCACCTTACAGAGCGGATACATCCAACTCAATGACTTCCGAATCATAGACCTTCCCACCAGCAGACATTCTACTCAGATTATTAAACAAGCACTTCAAAATTAGGAAGATATCAAGATCAAACTGCAGCATAATGAAAAGTGCATTTTCGTTATTTTATTCATGAAGTGATACCAAACAATTGGCCAGTGGGCGATTTTAGCCTTCGAACAGGAAATGGTCTTCAATCCACCCGTCATCCAGTAAAGGAGAAATCTAATGTACCTTGAGTTAGCAGAACAAGAACTACAGTACTTCCACAAAGAATTGGTGATGAAGAATCAATTCCCAAACAATGAGTCAATGGGATCACAATGTATGGGATGCAAGTATACAGCCTCAACTACAGAAATTCTTAACTACCCAGAGACTTTTAGTAGGCACGAAAAATACATTCATATTTTTATTAAAAAATACAATGCAATAAGCACTAGCCATACAACAATAAATTGGTTATTTCAAGTTCTTTACATATTTGTAAGAATCTGTCTAGCTGGCCATCTATCCAATCAACAAAACAGAACTGTTAATTTATATACAAAAGGCACAGGATAAACTAAAATTTTATAAAAAGTAGACAATGAAGACAGCAGTGAACATACTAATACCCGTGTGTGGAGAATACTAATGCTTGAAGTAGCTGCCACAGAGTGGAATCCCCCAAACGCATATTGTGCATTCCAGTCTTCCAGATGGCAGTAACACTGCTGTGAGAATCAAATATGATAGACTGAGACAGGCCCGTATGCACCAACACCTTCAGGGCCTCTTTCAATAAGTAGCGCTCCCCAGGAATGGCATGTTCCCTCGTGTGACAATCAACACTTTGACCTCGGCACAAATACAAGCAGCATGTATCTGACATTAGTGATCCAAAAATAACTCATAACTGTACAGCTTCCTACAGGATACATGTTAGCCATACAAACTGGTAGCTATGAACTCTATGTAGGAGATGATGCGTATTCTATACATGTATGTACGCTTATCCCAAGCTGAACACTTGAATTTATAATATAACAGCTTTACAATTGTCCAGAACCTTTTGGATAAAAAATAATAATAATTACGACCCAAACAAGCCAGGACTCAAAAGAATCTAAGAGGACTTTCCGAAGCTCCAATTGGGTAGAAAGTCGAGATGACTCCCCCTGCTAAAGTCATTTTTAATATACAAAAGAATGGATTGCGCTAACTTGCCCAAATTTTTCTAGAGCAATCCTTTTTTCACTGACATATCAAAAGCTCCCACATTTATAGACCATCTCCTTAGAGAATCATATTTAGGTCATCCATTGGGATTTCAAGGCCGTCAGTGCCCATCATATCATTGTCTGGCAAAACCTCTTCATCAAAACCCAGCCAGGAACTAAAATCTTGCCCTTGACCACCAAGATCATCAACTACCCCCAGTTCATCAAGTGAATCTATTCCAGGCAAGGGCAATTTTGTTAAATCAATTGGTTCCTCCATCTCTTTAAGTATGTCTCCCTCCTTTTTCCGGTTTAAGCCAGTAATCATTGCTTCTGTGCTGCCTCTGTCAGGAGGTCGACTTGAATCACTTGATTCAATACACCTTCCCAGAACGCCATTTGCAGTTGACAACTGAGCAGTTTTTTGTTTAGGCTTAGTCTTGTTTTTACGATCACCTTTTGAATTGTTCCCACTTAAATGACTGGCCTTGTAACCCCCACTTCTAAAGGAAGTATCTTTATTTTGATCCCTATCCCTTTCGCTTCTCTTTCCTTTTGCACTGCCAGCAAGACCATTGCCAAGAGATGCAATACCTCTCGAGGTACTCATATCAACCACATCATCCAGAAGTACTTCCCGCTTTTTACCTCGGTTCCACACAGGTTCATGTTTGGCAAAACTATGGGTTGAAAAATCAGGAATCTGATTTGCACTTTGAAGGTTCCTCTCAAGAGAACCTGCAGTCGGACACAACACAATACACAGGAAACGTGAACCCATTAAAGTTTTAACAAAAAACTTATTTAACTATGAGTCTTATTAAAGAAATGATTTCTAGATATTTCTTACCCGATCCTTTACAGTCTGTTTGAGATTCACAAAAACTCACGCTATATAGAAGTTCAGAAGTTATCACATCTGAGTAGGGAGACTCAGAGAAGCAGCTTTTACCGGTATCCATATATTTGTGATATCTATCAAGCATTCTTTTCCCAAAATCTATGGCTGCTTGTTTTGATATTTTACTCGCACTACCCTTGTGACCTGAAGTGCCCCGGGATTTCTGTAAAAAAAATGAGTCAAGAATCACTGTATGCCCATAAAAACATGAATAGCAAAGTTCAAACATGACAAATTTACTGTGGCTAAAATGTGGCAACTGTAACGTAGAAAAATCGGCTATTCCTGATTCTCTATTTTAAAAAGAGAAAGGCTTCGCCTAATTGCCTTTAAGCATAACTGTGTCATAAGATGTAATGCATGGATAGAAAGACAACATAAATATTTCCCAGGCCGAGGAAAACCCTATGACAAGGTTAAATCATGGTCATTAAAACCGTAATCATCAAGTGACAATCCGCAAAGCAGATTCTTGGAATGAGACACTTTGCAGACTCAATTAATTGAAGCTATAGTTTGCAGCCAATTAATTACCATTGTAACAACCTACTACCATTTTGATAAAGCTTTAAACCTCAATTTGAAAGGAAGCATGACAGGAAACATGCCTTGTATGTGGAATGAGGAAAGAGTTCAGAAATTGTATGGGTCAGGTCAAGGTGACCAATGCATAATTTTGTTTTTATGCATTTGTCACCTTGAACAAATGGATTCAAACCCACAGCCCATGACCAACAAATTAAACATATATGAAGCAAAAAGTCAGAAAATTGGATGCAGAAAGCTTCCATAAGCCCAACTATCTATGACATTAAAGAAGAAAAAAGTCTACTTAGGCACATATTATATGAGGTCTGCTATCGAAGCTACTTAGACAAAAAAATTACCATAAGCTTCTTGTAAGCCCTCTCAATAAGTTTGTTAATAGCTCGCTTTTCCAGCTCCCTGCAAGATAAATTATATTATTTTCACTCCAATTAAGAGGAAAAAAAATTAGCAGCTACAAAAAGATCTTACATTCTCCCGTTCCCTTCTTCTTTTTGAACTGACTTCTCCAAATTCAACAGATGAACCTTCTTCTTCATCAACTATAAAGTAGAGTGAATAAACAAAATTATTGTCTAATAGGTTGGACATATTCCTAAACACCACTCTTTCAAAAGGGTAGGTTAAAGATCCATAAAACACCCCTACATAAAAGCCCAGCATCTTCCAAAGTGGTATAGATTAAGGCTATCAGTTCATCTTGGGAATTAAATATTTGGAACTGTAAATTGTGAACATATATATGTAAAAATATGTACACGAGAATGTTAATAATAATTAAGAGAGAAAACAAAAACAAAAATATTCAGTGATCAACAAAAATATTCAGTGATCAATAATTTGTCCCTCAAAATTAGGAACCAAATATAGCATTTATAAGACCTCTCCTGAAAACTGTTTCCTGGCATCAATCAACTGACTTCAAGTTTGAATAACAGAAACCAAATAGAGGACAGCTGTGATACACAAGGCAGTATAAAATAACTAGCTTCGTAAAAAGGTGCATCCATCTTCTTTCTTCTGGAAAAAGTATTCAACTGCTTAGAATGTTAATATTTCCTAAATAGACTCCTTACAATTTTTTGCCCGATATGAATCTTGAACTACATCAAGGAGGATATGATAGGACATGAGGCTGGTAATGAATACAATGGAAACAGAAATATTTACTTGGGCACTGTTCATGGAAATCATAAAATATGTGTGTTTTATATATTTTATCCATCCTCTCTAGCTTAACATCCCACCAAAAACTAACCATTACAACAGATAATGTGATACAAATCAATGACAATTATTAATGAGCATAGAACAATGACCAGGAACACCATTGCTAAAATACCAAAACCTTTTTATATTATAATTGTTCAAATAAAAATTTAATAACCTGCCGGTAAAGCCCCGTCTTCAGATTATGGATACCTCTGCTGATCTCATCATCTATTTCTTCGTTATACACCTGAAAAACGAGAAAGAAACTGTAGCAAGAAAGCACCAAAAAGACTTAAATGATATGGGTGTTGAAGTGGAAAGACAGCATATATATATATATATATATATATATATATATATATATATATGCACAGTGCATGCATTGCGCATATAAAGAACAGGAGAAATACCAAAGAAGTGATATCCTATTTATGAGTAAGACACCGCATCTACTCAATTAGTTTCAAAGCTGAAAGTACCATGCATTCACTCATGGTAATAAAGTCAGACAAATAGGCCTCCACAAAATTACAGATCCGTTTAAAATCCAATACTATATGCCTACACATGATCCACAAATCCAAATGCTTAAGGTCCATCTTTTCTTTAATTGCATCACGTGTGCATCAATCAAAAACTGAAATTTTAACAAATGACGCCAAACCTACCTCCATATCAGGGAATATACCAATGCTGTGGAGTTCTGCCAAAACTCGCTCATCCAAACACATATTTTGATAATCATGCCCAAAAGAAGAAAGTCCATTCTCACAGTTCTGTAATTGTGAGCCATTCACATTTGCTACCACACTTTGCATGACACTTCCCAATTCTGACTGTTCTGTAACATCATCTTCTTGCCATAGCAAGCCATTATGTGTTCGAACATGCAGATTTAGGGATTGGATGCTGTTGGTCACACTACTCCCATTGCAAGAAGCAACATCCCTAGAACAAGATTTCCAAGATCTTCCATCTGTGTTCAGGTATATGTCAGATTCCATCTTGTCGGTTTCTTTAGTTTCATCATCACCCATCAGACTCATATTCGCGCATGAGGAACCATTTCCACGTTGGCAGGATTCATCCCACCTTCCACAATCTTCAACGTCATCTTCCACTACTAAAGCAGCAAGAAGTCTTTGGGACCAAGGAATAACCCCATCATTCCAATCTAGACTTCCCATATTTGAATCCATATCATTTCTTTTGTTTGTTTCACTTGCCATATTGGAAGGCCGAAACGAGACAATGCCATCAGAATGTTTATCTTCTTTTTCACCAAACAGGGAGCCCTGGAATGAGGACAGCATCTCCTGTTATTAGGACAGGAAAAAAAGTTAAAATTCATCATTACCAGCATCTTCTTAAATCCTTTTGTTATCATCCAATGATCCCCAACCAAATGGATATAAAAAAAATTCATGCATGAACAAAAGGGAATAAAAGGAAAGCATCAAACACTCAGTCAACAGATAGACATGAAACCCATACATGGGAGTTAACAAAAATGGATTAGCAATAAAGGAAGGATTAATGGACCTGGCATGGACATGACATTGCAATAAAGGAAGGATTAATAATATCCACAAAACACTTCAAAAAAATTAATATTTTTCAGAAAAAGTAGTTACAAATGAAAGATTCTTTTAGAATGGAGCTAACTTTGGCATTGTAATTCTTCCCCAATGTCAAATAATTCACTTAGGTTATGAGTAATTTTTACATGCTAGCTTATGGAAAATATCTTTCAAGACTTTAGAATCTGTGGTAAAAATGTGATGATTTAAATAGTTGACGATTTAAACAAGTTATTTGTGCACACACACACAGCCACACACATGGACAATGCATGTATGCACACGCGCACGAGGAGCACCAATGTAATACATATAGTGTTGTACAGATGAAACAAGCAAAAGACAATCTCGGCCCATTGGTTTAATTTGGACATTCAATGCCTGTGGTGGGGAGTTTTAAGTGAAAAACTTCAGTTCCTCTGTGCACTTTTTCCAACTCCCCTAATTTGCTTCTTGCTGCTGACACTCAAGGCCATGGTTAGGGGTTGTGATCAAGGTTCGCCTCTTCAGTTCTCGGCATCGTCTCGGACAATCCAAAAAGAGAGATCCCAAAGAGATCTCGAAAATGTCGAAATCTTGGAAACACTAATATTAATAATTATTATATATCATACTTATTAATTATATGAATAGTTAGTTTGATTTAACAATCAAACTAATATACTTATGCCATAAAATCACACGAATAATACAATATTCATAGCAAATACATTAAATAATATATTTACAAATAAAAAACTATTTAGAATAAAAAATTTATACAAAAATATTTATAACAAAAATTCACAGAAAATAAAAAAAAAGCAAAAAATTAAGTGTTTCTATATGATGATAAAACACATTAAAACTATTTTGTTTAAATATAAATAAAATTAACAATATAAACTCTATGGTTGCATCCCAACTCCTCCCCCGGTCCCTTCCCTATCTCCCTCCTCCTTCCCAGTTGTCTCCCCTCCCCTTTTCCACTGCCTCCCCCTCCAGTATCCCCCCCTCCTGCGTTGCTCTCCCTCTACCCTCCTCTACCTTCAATCCCCCTCCCTCTCTCCTGTTAACCAGGAAAAAACTCACCTTTCCAGTCACGGAGGTAAATCTCCCTGAGCATCACCGACGATGCCGGTGGGGTGTCAATGGGATGACAGTGAAGGAACCTCAATCTCGGGTGTTCTCCGTGAGTTGCTCCTTCTCACCAAAAATCTGCGAGAAGTATACAAGTTAGTCCAGCACTCCCCATCTCTGGGAGGTGATCCATCTCGGACACCTCCTGAGACTGAGGTCTGGCAAGTTTTTGGTGAGTAGGCAAACCATGGTCTTGATGCCAGCAACATCGTGTGGTCACCACCATGCTCCCGACAACACGAATTACCATCCAAAGTCCTTAACACAAGTTTTGAAAGATCTGTTTCCAAACACAAAGGTAAAGATCATGGGGCCCCACCGGCAAAGTTATGCTTTCTAGACAAAGTACAGTTTTCCTTTTAAATCAGGAAAAGCATGATCTGGGTTGTCAGTATTCAATTTGTAATCAGGTGTTCCATGACAGTGAGAAGAGTTTTAAGCAAAAAATGTACAGTCCCAAAAAAATGCCCTTCTTCCATCTTCTCCCCCAATTTACTTCTATCTACCACCAGTTAAGGCATCTTGAAATTTCTAGAAATTCACCAAAAATTCCAAGAAATGGCAAACCATGGATGGATAAATAATTAACATCAAACAACCAAAAGGAAAAATAATTTATACCGAATTCTCTTGAGTAGATCCAAACTTAGGTGAGAAACATTCATCCAAGTGCTTTACAAACATTAGCTGCAGTCACAATTACTAAGGCATATAAGGACATGTAAAGCATAGAATAACATATCAAAAAATAAAAGTAATCATTCAAATGACCTGCTGCTTCAAGAAATTGGTGTCCTCATAGCTGATGAAGATAAAAATAGGTTCCATCATCTTCCAAAATTCACTACAACAAGCCTCATCTGGACAATCAAAATAAGAACAGTAATCAACATATGTAGAATAATATTCTAGTGAAAAGATAGTGTGCCTGCTAGTTTGACTAGCTAGTGCAAAAGAAAAGGAATTAAGTAATTAAATAGGTACAAAAACTTAATAAAAAGGGCAATAGTTCAAATTCAGATACATCTAACACTAATAGCAGAATTCACAGCAGCCAATAGCTCTCCATGATCATCATCAGATTCACCTGGAAAAGAATAAATGTTAGAGCGCAACAATGAACGCACCAGGAAATAATAGATGTAAGGTAGCTACAAATACCGGTTATGTCGGACATCCCATTGGTCATGCTGAGAAGAGGGCGAGAAAAAGCCTTGCGATCAGATTGCTTCTTTGTTGGCGGACGACCTGTTTTACTGGAATACAAAACATTTTTAAAAATTAGTGGAACTTTCCGTCAAAAATGACTCAGAACATGCGCCTTACCCGGTGCATAAAAGTATGAAAATCAAACAATTCAAAATCACTGATTTATCCTTAGTCTGGTCTTGTAACGAAATCTCATTTCCTGATTAAACAAAGGTGGATTACTTCTCAATATACAAAGCACCAAGAATAGAACAGCACCTGCTGCACCTATCAGAACTGGGCCTACTGCCACGAAGAGGCTTTATTGTAGCTATACTTTCAACTCGTTCTTTTGTCATGCCAATTCTTGACAGCATGGTACCTCTTCCACTCCTTCCTTGTCTCCTAACACCGTCCTTGATTAAAACATTATTCTTCTTTGACGGTAAAAGTAAATTTGGATCTGTTTGCAGTGAACTTTGATCCTTCTCATATGATTCTGCAATATTCATACCTTTATCCTTTAGTTTACAACCACCACCTGATTCCTCACCTTCTGATAAACCAGCAGGGGATGCAACATTCTCAAGCTTGTGTTTGAACTGCTGGGACTTATTAAAGGAACTCCTGCCAAGTACACTAGGTGGCCCATTGCCCTCGACAGATGTTGATCTAGCCCCAGTATCAGGAGCTGATAAACCTTCTGAAGACATGCGAGATTCATCATTATTTGAAACTGGTGAAACAAGATTTGTTCTCCTCGTACGAGAAATCTTCTGAGGCCTTTGGCCACCCCAATGAGTGACAGGAGGTGAAGATGACTCAGAAAGCATAGCGCGCTTTCGATTGTTGGGTACAGCAACAGGCTGAAATTTATTTGATCCAGGAGTATGTTCCCAGCTTTCAAGAGTTCCTGATGCGCGAGGAAAACTAGAAGATGAGTTACCAGGTGCACTATTATTCATTCGAATGACTTTGGATGCTTTCCCTTTTATAGAACAAGGTTCTCCAACCTGAGCTCCACTGCACACATTAAAACTGGTGTCAGATGGTATGTTGTAGCAGCAAATAATTGCAGCTCTCTGTATAACAAAAGGATGTTGTCAAACTAATCATTACAAGAATACAGAGTAAAAAATTGTAGCGAGTAAAATCACAATTCAAAGTTAATGTTTGCTGGAGTATAAGGTTAAAATCAAGAATTAAAATGCATCTAAGTCAATTTTTTGTTTTATCAAACTGCTACAGCATTAAGATTTACTCACAATACTTGATTATTACATTAAATGCAAAACAACACCAGGAAAAACATCACCATTGTTTATACAAACAACTAATGGCAGCACAATCACGAAAAAATAAATACCACTGAATATCTAGAGGTGATTGTCAACATACTTATTATTTGCCTTCAAAGTTATTTTCTCTTTATCTAATGCAGAAGCAGCATCTCTTTTCTCATTGGAATGAGAGGTATTATCGATGTCATTTCTCGATGTCAAACGACCACTTGGATTACCAGGCACAGCATTATTGTCTGTCTTACTGAGCCCACTCAGAAAACCAGATGACCCTGATCTGAAAGAGCGAATCACACTAATCAAGATTTCAGACACACACAAGACAAGAGAAATGAGGCAACCTTGATTGCAATGGAGAAATAAGATATCAATCAATACCCTCTTCAATGATTTTTCTAAATTCTCAACTCTTGAAGAAAAAGAAAAGATATCTAGAACAATATAAGTCGAAGAAAAACTTCATTTTGCTGAAAACTGATAATGGCAAAAGCCTACAACATTTGGTGTATATAGAAGAATACATGGCATCTTCTAGTTCTATAAAAATGACTAAAGTAAGACTTTAAATATCTAATAGGAAACAACTAAATAAAACTTCAACTATGATAAGAAATCAACAAAGAAAAACTCCTGCTTAATATACGACTCAAATATTAATGAAAATGAAAACTATGAAATCAATTAAGAATTTAAATTAGGCAACTTCAAATACAACTAGGAAACATAAACTACTATAATTAGAATGTTGACCATCAACAAGAAAGACAAAGCACCCGCTAAAACATAAATACCTAAATCCATGACCATCACATAATCGCATTCGAGATTCAGCATTAAGTTTCTGATGCGATCCCTGTTTGATGTCACGCTCACCATCCACACCTCTATTTGATATCGGACCTACAGATCGTTTTCTTTTCATCTTTTTTTCCCATCCATCTCCTCCAGCAGGCAAGGACGGGTTCTTGTCCTCAATAGATAGCGGACCACCACTTCCAGCCCTTATCATATCTCTATCCTTGTCAAGAGATATACCTTGCCTTTGGACATTACGCCCTTCTGGCTATAAATATACAAAATAATATCTCACTTAATAGGCAAATTTGGAATATGTTAGAGATATAAGAACAAAACAAAAAAGCCCACTTTTAACACATGAAATCTAGTCAAAACTACAGCAAAAATTTTATAAAATAAGAATACAGAAAAGTTAAAGAAAACAAATGAACACTGTCAAGGCCTGATACCAAACAAATGCAACTACAACAGGAATTAACTTTTTGTAGAACAACAACATATATTCAGAAATATCCAACTGAAAGAAAATATTAGCACCAATGCAACTAAAAATAAACAAGAATTTATTTACAATTTAGATCAACTAAAATAAAAGTGGAACACAGTTGAAACTTTTAATTTAAATTACAAATATTTTCAAAAAAAAATATAATAGCAAAGCAAGAAACTTTCTGCATACAGACCCGCATCTCTGCCATGGAGGATCTAACACGCTTATTTATATTGCCACTCTTAGTCCTATCTTCAATCCTCCGAGGAACAGAATCTGAAGGAGATTTTTGTATCTGGTTCCCTGATTTGAGAAAGCTCGTACCATTGGACCTTTCCATTGATGAACAATCTGTCCGCTGCCGCTTCCTTGAGATAAGGGTGATACGATATTTATCCAACTTTGATGTCAAATCAGTAAACATTTTCACCCTATCCCTGGTCAATGAGACAAAAATTTTGAAAGTAACAAAATGATGATCCTCACAGAAGAACAAAATGATGAAAGTATACAGAGAGGCACACAGATGGGGAAGGGGAAACCAGCATTTATTGTCAGGAATGTCAGAACTTTCTCCAGTGCAACAATCTAATAGACAAATGTTGAAGAATTATGGGAACTCGTACAACAGCTATGTTGATTTACCCACATTTACTGTTTCCAACATTCACTGCTGTACCTTAAATTCTATAAAGGTAAGAACAGACATCTCTTTCAGTTCATGTAACATGCCGCATGCAAAGATAACTAACAGGATAATGAAGCTAAAATTTGCATGATCTTATTTTCCAAAGGTTCAAATATAATTGTAATGCAAACTTATATTATGAAGATGTCAGCATTGATAAGGTACAGAAAGGAAGCTTACTTTGCCCTACTACAAGTTTCAACAATACTCGCTCGAAAACGTTTGACCTCTTCAGTTGCCAGTGGAAGAATAGACTTCAAATGAACACCACCAAAAGAATGATTCTCTGGTGTGACTGCTGGTGAAATACCAAATATCCGCTTGAGCTCCCCAAAACGGAACTTCTGATCAGGCAATGCAACCATATCCAATGGTAAACACTGCAACAAGAGTGATATATCTGATGAGGAGCATCCCTTTCCACCATTGGTCCCAGAAGCAAGCACTCGGCTCTCATTGCTCTCACGAAAGCTCCCAGACCTGTCCAAAGCAGCTGAATGACCTCCCCGCTGCCCATCAGTATATGTGCCAGTAAATTCTGAACCCTTTGGGCTGCTTGAAGCAAATTCAAACCTTGTGTTGCTCGACATAGTTCAAAGTCTTACATACATTATCACATTCAGGAAACAAAACTGCCTAAGAAATCTTATCAGAGCAAACTACCCTGCCAAGGAACAATGAAAGTATCAACTCTTTCCCAGTAAAGAATTCTTTCATAGGACCTCGTCCTAAATTCTTGAAGACAGAAACATTATCAAAAAGCGAAAAAGTAAGAACATAAAAATTGTGTTACTGCATTAAATACAATAATTCCGTGGCCATTCTGCTCAATTCAGACACAAACAACAACTCCAAAATGAATGAAAAGTATCAAATGATCATAAAATAAGGAACGTAATTTAACCAATTCATTACCTTAAAAAATAAAATAAAATTAAAAAACAACACACACACACACACACACACACACACACACACACACACACATTACAACCGATCAGCTAAAAGGAGCTTAATTTCTAACAACCACACCCAGAACAATTGCGAAACATGCTCTTCCCAGTAAAGGGTCGGCCTCCCGTCTACTGTTCGGCCCTCCCTTCCCCAAACCGCTAAAGCAGTCCCCCGTCACAAAGCACAATCACTACTGAAACACGACAATACGCACACAGGAAGCTCTCTTATCCTTCAAAAGATCGAAAACCTCAATAACGGAAGAAGCAATTGAAATTCACGAAAAAATTATCTCAGTAAACTGATTAAGAAAGGGCGGCAATTTCTGGATAAAACTGCCTTGAAAATTTGTCGCATCACTGCTAGAATCAAGCTATGAAAGCAAATTAAACCATAATTAAGACCAACGGATGCTTCAAAAACAAGAATTTTGTAGAAGAAAACTACAAATTCCCCCAAATTTTGCCGATTATGCACTCACCCCAGACAACGCAAATTGAGTTGATGAATCACTCAAAAAAAAATGTTCGATTGAAGAGGAGGTTGTAAGAACCGGAGATCAAGGACTCCGACGCCAGTGGCGGTGGTGTGTTGGGGGCGAGCGGTTGTGGAGGGGATGCCCTAGCTCGGATGGTCGGGAGGAGGGTGACACCATTGACGGTTTGAAGGGGGCGGTCTAACACCTTCGCTCGACCGGTCCATGACGGGTTCGAGTCACACCATGGTCTGGTTTACACTCCTCCCCCTCCGTGTGGTTTTGCTAATACGACTTTAAGAGAGCAATAATAACTGTGTTAATAATTAAGGAAGTGTTCGATAAAAATATTTTCTGAGATCACCTCCTTGTATCATCCTATAACAGTGCGTTTTTTAGTTGTAATTTGTATTTCTAACGTCGACGTTATTAATTATGGTGTGTTTGAATAATTATAATTATACGTACGCATTGGTGTAGTTTTCTCATGCATGTTATGGGATTACCATTGGTACATCTTCTGATATGATTCTACTTGTATTATATCCAGTTAGGAGTTATAACACGTTAATTAGGCCTGTTGAGAGGTTGAGATGTTGGGGTCTCTAAAGAGCAGTGAGTACGAGGGTTTTTAGGGCGTTGTATGGCTATTGAGCCCATTGTGAGTAATGTATATTCCATTGGCCAGTGTAGTTTAACATCTGGCCTGCATGGAGTTGTGCTCCAATTGCCCTTAGAGATTTTTAACACAATGACAAAATGTTACTTTTGCCTTCCATCTTCTTCATATATTTGACGGGGCTTCATGATCATGCATGTCTTACATACATGCGTGAGCTTAGAATTGTTTAGAAGTCACAGTTTTAATTTTTCTCGTCAATTATTACATCTGTGGGCATGAAAATTTTTCGCGGCATAGTATTAATATCGTCAATTTTTCAAAGAAACCATGTCGGGGAGTTAGACAGAGTCACAGAAGAACACAATAAGTTGCTGTTTCATATGACTATTCAAGCTTCACACTGCCACAGAAGATTGCCGGAAAACAAGGTATGAAGCCAAAAGATCTTATGTGCACTGACTAGGACCCAATCGCCTTTTATCTTGAAATACCGACTTTCTTCCTGATGGGCCATCGAAAAGTGACCATGATCAAATCTTTCTTATCGTTCAATTTATACTAATATCCCTTTGGCTGCTTCTTATTGGAAGAGAACATCACCATAAATGGCAAACTCCCATGAGATGTTGTACAAGCATCAATTGCAACTTAGAACATAAGCATCAAAACTCTTTTATTCTTTTACTTGGTTTCCTGTGAATAGTATACCAAGCTATGAGCATCTTGTAAAGGTTACCCTTTTCTAAATATAGCAACATGCTCTCATTTCATGAATGTTTGTGCCGAATAAACTTCCTGGTAATGAAATTGTTTGGTAACTAGCATCTGATTTTTTTTTTATAGCAACTTCTCGTTTGGTAACCCATACATGGAAAAACGACCATTGAACAACATATGCACTACCAATGTTCCTACTAGGAGAATCACAGGGAGCATTGTGTTCGTTTTGAGTCACTTAGTTTAGTAGTATAGGCTAAAGGGCAGTGCAAAATGTTTCCCCATTATCATTGAAAAACATTGTCTTTTCAAGACAACAAATAAGAAAAAGAAGATGGGATGTTGATGAAAACACCCAACAAGGGTGATGCATGAACTTGGATGCACCTGAGCGTACGTAGGACAATAGCGGGGGGCGGCTGGTGGATATGTGCTCGCAATCCAACAAGCATGCGAGGCTGTAAATTCTCAGATCAGTAGTTGTTGGCAATTAGCTTAGTTTGTCACCAAGAATGGGGTGGTAAACAGCGAGCATGGCTGAAAATTTGGTCAGCTCTATGCAAGTTTTGGAGCTGAGTTAGAACTCATGAGGTCAAAAAAAAATTCTATCATTTTTGAGTTCAGCTCGGTTTAGTGACCTACGAAAAGACGAAATGTGTAATTGCATGGATGCGAACTTCTTGCTTTGAAAAATAAAATAAAATTTGGTTAAAATAATTTAAAGTTTATATTATAAAAATGAATTAAAATTCTTTATATGTAAAAAATACAAGTGGAAAAACCCTGCCAATGTCTCGCCTCGATTGTTAAATATTTTTTATCATTTGCCTTGTTAAAATAGTCCCAAATATATATAATATACCATTTATCTCTCACATGGATAGGAAACTATTTTAACATGTCTCAAATCACGTAAAATAGGAGAATATAATTAATTATACTATTTCATCTAAAGATTAAGCATGTAAAAGAAACGCATCTCTCTAAACAAAGTTTTTTTTAATTACTCCTGCGAGGATTTGTGATCAGGCCCTTGACTCAAGGCTTCGGTTTTGATGCCGTATATATTAAATTACCATTGCACTTAAAAGCTTAAGTTTGCAAGAAGTGATCTTTTTAAATGACTAGAGGGTTTCTTTGGCTATATCATATTGAATGATCACTTCAGCTAAAAATTTGAGCGTAAAAGAGTATTTTTCTTATATTTTATTTTAATAAATAGCATTAGGAAAGACACCAACCAAACAACACTTCGTGTTTGTCATTTCCTTATATTTTAGCTTACAATCCATTTCCCTAATCCCAGTTTGAAATTGAAGGTGAAAGAAAAGAGAAAAAAAAAAGAAGAAAACATGAAAGCCTAGGAGAAAAGCAAGCTAACATCTAGACAAAATTTAATTCATGAGAACTAGATACTAGAAGAACAAGCATGTCTTCCATGCTATAAATACCTCAACTATCCCTTCAATTCCCAACACAGAGAGCTCCACCTGACTCACCATTTTCATTCCCTATCAAATTTTCATTTTCATCCATCTACGAGCTCTCCTAAGAATGGCTAGAATGGTGGAGCCTCTGATTGTTGGAAGGGTGATTGGAGAGGTGCTTGATTCATTTAGCCCCACCGTGAAGATGACTGTCACTTACGGCTCCAGCAAAGTGGTCTTCAATGGCCATGAGCTGTTCCCTTCTGCAGTGACTGCAAAACCCAGGGCAGAGATCCATGGTGGTGATCTTAGAACATTCTTCACACTGGTATGCTACTCTTGGTAGCTAGCTTAACTTTAACTGCTTGTTAATTGCTAGATATATATTTTGAACTTTGAAGCACTTGCCTTATGCCTTGTTTTTTTCCATGATCCAGATCATGACAGACCCAGATGTTCCTGGCCCTAGTG
>JAVDBV010001008.1:0-12859 GCA_032619315.1 Piper longum
TTTTATTATATATGAACTGATAAGGAGATGAGCATGATGATGTGACATATGAATTGGTTGTTAAGTCATCCATGTAGTATCCTGCTAGGGTTTTACGTATTCGTGCATGTATGATGAATTATATCTTCATCTTAAGACGCCGAGATTGGATCCGCACGAGTTAGGTTCGGGTTAGCCGACCTAACCGGGGCCTGTAACATGCCGGTTTGGTTCACGAGGGTGAACCAACCGGGGCCTGTAACATGCCGGTTTGGTTCACGAGGGTGAACCGGATTTGGGGTGTTACACAATAAGTTGGTATTCACAATTTATTAATTTTTATTATTTTTACAAATTACAAAATTTGATAAATTTTTTTCCATTTTAATTCTTTGACTTCATACTTAATTTGTCCCTTAAGGCTTTAAAACTCGTCATTGCAATGTTTTGATAAAAAATTCGCTTCGTGCTATGACCAAAATAAGGAAAATCCATTGAACACGAGTTTTACACCAATCAGGAAATAATTTAAAATGAATTTTGAGGTGAAATTAAAGATAATCTGAAGGCCTGGTCTGCATATGAACTTGACCGACAACACTCACGGATAGCAATCGCATGGGCGCGGTAAGGTACAAAAAGTTGACCAGGTAACAATAATAAAGTGGACATGTAACCGTAACAGGTCAGGACACAGAGTGGGTTTCATTTAGTGGACAACAATTTGCCCCATCTTGCATTTTTGTTCAACAAATATGACAAATATGGGACAAGAAGAGCCATATTAAATGGGCAAACGGGTCACCCAAACCCACTTCTACTTACGATCCCTTCTTCGACTCCTCTGTTTCTTATTGGCAACACCGTAGCGAGTGAGTCTCTTCTCCGACGATGATGACGGAATTTCGGTGGCTGATCGACGTCGAATCCAATAGTAGGCAACAATTTGAAGGCATTAAGCTGACTCCAGTATTCAATCCGCCAAGGCAACAACTAGGATGGATTTTTTCCGTGGCAGAGGTCGGGCTCTGTTTCTTGTTGAAGCAACAGCAGTCCGCCGAATTCCGGCCAATTCTTCACGACAAGGCTCTGACTTTGTGAGGTAATAAGGCCACTAGACCTCTTTCTGTGACGATGGTAGACTCTAAAAATGGGGCTCGGCCTTTTCTTCCTTTGGCTCGGCTCCAAACAGATCAATGACACCTTCTCCGATCAACAATTTCTAGATTTTTTTCCGGCAAAGGAGGCAACGAATTCTGGCGGTACTTGACTTGAGTTTGTAGATTATTTCACTACAGTTGGGAATGACAGGCATTGGTCAGAAAACGCCTGCGAAATCTTCTTTTGCTGCTGCTTTCCTCTGTTTTCTCCCTTCTCTAGTAGGCGGTTTCCTGGCAAAATTCCGGCGACGGCAGGAGCCTCCGGAGCAAGTCTGCGTGGTGTTGTATCGGGAGCACTCTGAGCTCCAAGCCTATGGTCTTTGACGTCGCCGGAGATGTTGCTCCGACGAGGGGGAATCCTCCCTTTCACCCTTCTCTGGATTTCACCCACAGCAACGATTCATGGCCCTTTCTTCGGTGCCTTCGCAGGGACAGGGACAGGTTCTTTTCTCAGGCGATCCAGCAGTAAGGTAGTCCTTCTCCTCGCCAGGCAAGCACACTTCGGCGGCATCAAGCTCCGGCTAAGGAACTCTTGTTGGTAGGTTTGGACGGCAGCATGGCAAGCGACTTCATCTTTCCGGCGACAACAATAACAGAACAGAGCAGTTGATGAACTTCCAACAACAATAGCGGTAGCAAGGTTCTTTCTTCTTCCAATCGATCTCTGTTTCACCAGGGACGTCTCGACTCCGGCAAGCTTCACGGCAAGGACGGCACGACTCCTCTGTTTTTACTCCAAGTCCTCTGTTTTCTGTAACTGCAGCGGTTCCTTCCCCACGGTGGCGATGACCTCTTCTCACCGGACAATGCTCCGTGACAAAGTGACTGCAGGACGGAAGGACGGCAACAGCAGATCGTTAGTGAACAGCTAGACAACTGGAATGCAACAACGGCGTTTCACCCTCATTCCAGCGTGGCAACAAACAGCAGGGGCGGATGTCCTCTTTCCTGGTTCAACCTCCAGCTTCTGCACTTCCTCGCGATGGCGACTGCACTTCGGTAGTTGACTCTAGGCTAGAGAGGCACCGATTCAGGGGCGCTCCTTCACGTGGGCCATGATCTAACCTCTCGACAAGGCTCCAAGTCCGTCCTCAGCCGCCAGCAACACTTCGTGGTAGACACCAGCGAAGTAGGGCGTGACAATCTGGGCCCTGAAGCTCCTTCTTCTTCCAGTCAATCTCTTTTTTTCTTTTGCAGCATACACGAGCACGAGCCCATGCAAATAAAAAAAAGCCCTTTGGATTATAAAAACAAAACCCCCCTTAATTATATATGTTACGGCGAGGCGATTAAGAGGGATGTATATATTATAAAAAGGGGAAAATATTTGTATGATCGGTTATAATGTGTATAATTAGTGGAGATTGAAAAAATTAATTATAACAATCAATTATACTCACCTTTTTGTGGAGCTCAAAACGAATAAAAAAAACTGTCAAATCCATTTTTTTAAAATAGTGTATATCTTTTAAAAACAATGCAATGCTTGTTAACAAAGGTGTATAAAAAATAATCAACTTACAATAAACCCAAAAAAGTAAACTAAATATAATAATAATATTACCTCATAATTATTTATATTTTTGAAATAATAAATTTTTAGGAAAAAAAATTTTATTGATCAAAAGAAGAAATATTTTAAGACATACCTTTGACATATTTTACAAGCATGAGATGGGATATAAAAAATAAAATAAAATTTTGGAAATAAAATATTCGAAAGAGAAAAATCTAAAAAAAATGAGATATATTATAAAAGATGAAACAATAATAAAGGAAATAAAATATTGAATAAAAAATCTCAAAAAAAATTACTAATATTAACAATAAAGAAGTGAATTATATACGAAAAAAGGCAATACTCTGTGTAAGAAGAAAATAAAAAATAAATTATAATAAAATAAAAAATATAAAAATATAAATAATTTAATTACCTCATAATTATTTATATTTTTTAAAAGTAGTACTATTGGGGGGGAAAATCTAGCTATCAAAATAAGAAATCTAGCTCCGAGATCCAAATAAAAGTAGGAACTTGATGATAGTAAATTAGTAAGAAATAACAATGTGCGAACTTTGGAGATTTTGTGTTAATTTCCTTGTATGTAACCAAAACGAAGTCCGGTGAGAAAACATCTCTTGGCTCGTTTAGTCGGCGAGGTTGAAAGTAGACGCCAATAACCTGCGGACTGTGGCTTCTGAAGTTACATTTTTACACCCTTACTTTTTTTTATAAAAAAAAGAAAGAATGTAAGCATCAAATTTTACCCTCAACGAAATTGACAATAAATATGCCATCTTGTTCTTCTTATCAGAATTTTAGATATTAACTGATCTTCAAAACACATTTTATTAATGCAAAAATCATGATAAAAATAAATTAAGGTGGTAAACTGTACACAAATGAGCAGAAACAATACATACAGTAAACATGGCGATGAAATTTTAACTAGTTGCAAAAGAGAACTTGATAGATACAACATTATCTAGTAGTTAAACGAACAGCACCTAACTTTTTATTTAGATCTCATCAAGAATCCCACCTTCCTCATCCCAACTTCTCAAAGTTTCCTAGCATCTACGACACTAGTTCAGTCACTGGTAACTCTCAACTGCCAAGATCATGACCAGATTCGACATTCTGGCTAACCGATATACTATGGTTTGCAGTCTGCACTCCTTCCTCGTCTCCAGACACCTTGGAGAGGAGCTGTAGCGGCCAGGAGTCTGTAGGGGTGGGATAACGGGGGTGGGGTTTTTTCACAACGGGACAAGGTAATGATGGTGTTTTGTCTGAATTATGGTGCTCTACATGGTCATGACAAAAGGGGAACATGATGAGAGGTCCAACAACAGGAGATGGCTGCTGCAACGTAGGTTCTAACGAAGGAGGTGGATCCTGTGGGCAGGAGTTTGGGAGCTGAGCTTGTGTAATAGGTATATTTGCCTGATTGCTCCATGTTGGTACAGACTGCATCCTTTCTTTTACATCATTTCTTAGCTTCTCAACTTCAGAACGTAATAGAGATGTCTCATCTTTTAGCTCGTTCTTCTCAATGGTAACCTGTTTTGAAACCACTAAAAAATGTCAATATTGTACATAGATAGAAGATTCATAATTATTTCAACATGGAGATTCTGGTATTTAGTCTACACGAATGATATAAACAGTATGAATTGTGATACCATATGATTACAAGCCATGTGTTTTCCGAGTCTTAAGAGAAAGCATCTATAACCAGCTACAATGATATTTTTATTCTTCAGTCCTCAAAGTATGAAACCTCAATGCTCTGTGATGGTTATTTTAAAAAAAAAAAATCATTGTCTCATGATGAATGAAGAAGGAATCCAGAGAAACCAAAAAAAATGAATCACCTTGTCTGAAAATATGAAGTCTTAAAGAAGCAAACACAATGAAGTAAAGTCAATTTAACGCATGAAGTAAGTTAAATAAACAACAATGCTCAACTTACATAGTGAGACTCCGTTAGCAACGCTGATTTCTCCTTTTTGAGACTCTCCACTTGCACAAACAAATCGCGGAGTAGCCGAGTAGCATCACACAATATAGACGCCTTCCCATTATTCTGTCGATAGCTTGGCTCTAAATGATCAAAGAAACAAAATT
The DNA here is from genome assembly GCA_032619315.1 of Piper longum. Lineage (NCBI taxonomy): Eukaryota > Viridiplantae > Streptophyta > Magnoliopsida > Piperales > Piperaceae > Piper > Piper longum. Next base: position 4,771 of record JAVDBV010001008.1, read on the forward strand.
AGAAAAGAAATCTCTGTGCTACCTTTCAAATGCACCTCAAGCCATAAAAACACAAAATGCCAGCTAAAGTGAGCTTCAGGATGCACTAGAAATTAATATTTGTTAACTAATGTAACCATCAATCCAAACTTCGGAAAAGTAATCAGGAACTAACTAGGCGAAAATGCACAAAGAAAGATGCGGCAAACTACTTTGAATTTGCAAACAACAATGACATACTATAGCTGATACAAATTACGCGTCAACCAAGTCAACCGGAACATATAACTACATGGAAAAAGGCATTTATTTACCGAGTGAACTGCCCAATTCCATAAAGAGATCATTCAACTGATCACGCTTAAGCTTCTCTCTCTCCGCTTTGTGTATTTTCTTTGGGACCTTCGTAGCGATCTTTCTACCAGGCAAATCCCTGAACAAAAACGAAATCAGAACTCTAAAATAGATAGCTCAAGCCTAGCCCCAATTAGAGTTTGAAGCCTTGAACACATACGTTTAAGATATAAGAATCTCGTCAAAAAACAGTGACTAAAAAAAAAACCAAGCCTCGGGAAGACGTAAACAGACCTGTCGGCCGATTCAGCAATCATTACAGACGCTTCACTGGCCATGGACCTGGAAAGATCCTCAACCATGATCAAGTCGGTGGCTCTAGTGTTGTGATATATTTCAACAAAGATCCTAAAATAGAAAAGATAAAAAAAATTAAGCTAGTTCCGACAGCACAAAAGATTAATCCTACAAAACAAAACACTTGTTAATGGCTCCCATGGTGTCGACGCACTTCTCACAATTAAAACAAAACCAAAATAAACCAACCCAAGTTCCCCGCACCCAAAATGCGTCCTCAATCAAGCGTGGCTGAAGATGCAAATAATGAACGACAGCCATAAACTAAACCGTTCCCACATCTCCAATCTCAACAAAAAGAAGGAAAGTCAATAAAAAATCAATAGTCCGAGACCCAATCCATCTATCTCTCCCCTCCTCTCCGCCGCACCAATATTGAAGCCGCCCACGACCAACAACCTTCTCCAACATCCCCAACACAAAACGGCAAAAAACCATCCTCTGAATCCAGCAAAAAAAAAACAAAAAAAAAAAAACGCATACCTCCAGCAGCAGCACAATCGACCTCTACCTCTGTGAACCGAAGAAGTGGAGAAGGAAATCGAAGATCGTTGGACCAAAGAAGAAGAAGAAGAAAGAGAGAGGACGAAGACGATGGAAAGATGGGGACACGCACGAGGCGATCGTGGATTACGCGCGCGCGCGCGAGACGAGGATCGAGCCCGGCACGCGCCCGTGCCACACTCCCTTCGCTCTCGGTTGGGTTCATTTTTCTATTTAAATTCGTGTTCGTTTTTTTTAATGAATACTTAATTTAAATTGATAATATAATTAATTCTGAATCAAGCTTAAGCAAATATATGTTAAAATTGAAACTATGCCGGAGCTCGACAGAATTGAATATAGTTGAAACTTTTAGTCGAATTCAATCACCTCCAGATCATCTGATTGATTTGTCTGTTATATAGTGATGAACCATTTGAGTTATATATAAGTTTTAAAAATTATAATTATTTAGTCCTCAAGTATAAGGAGCTAAGCTTAAAACTTAGCAAAGCGAGGAATGGACTTGGCGTTTGAAACGTTGAACTTCAAACCCTTCTAACCCTACGTGCAAATCATCTCCCATTATACAAAATCGTACTTTTTAGCTAAATGGTTGTTAAACAAGCTGCTATAAATACAACGTTATTCGACTCAATTGCTCTGTTCAATTGCAGCCCTAACCAATTCATGAATTTTGCTTATATTTTCAGTTTGCAATAAATAGCCTTAGAAACAGATTAGAAATGAAACACATCTTGCTTATGGAAGCACTTACTCTACAAGATATGCAAATTTGCCGATGCAGTAGCTCAAATTTGACCGGTGACAGCGCGATAGGTTTGTTTAAAGGCAAAACCCTTGATATTAGTCTAAAGCATCTCCCCCCAAGTTTTTTTTTTTTTTTCTACCAAGTGCTAAATATTGATACATGCGCCTGATGCACGTCATCCTGTTTTATTTTACCGGAAGCACCTGTCACTTGATTTTCGACGAACCTTAAACCTTCTTAGTTGATTGCAATAGCTGGCCAATCAACATATCTCACGTGCTCAGGCTTAGACTTTTAATTCATTTAGTAAAATGCAAACTTCTACATTAATTGTATCTAGATACAAATTCCGTATATATCTTAACTATTGAGTAAATGAAGAGCTTAAAAAATCTTTGGCTTGTTAACTTCTGTTACAACCAATCCACCCAATAGTGTCATCCTTTATTATAAAGGCCTAGGCAACACGGAGAAAAGAATTTGGTTAGTGCTATTAACACTGTGCTCGAGCATGCTTTAATTAGTTGGTTAATAAAAAAACATTAAAAGAGAAAAATACTGGTCCAAGACGGAAATGGTGGAGAGCTTTAAGAAGGCAACATACAGTGACAAAAACAGCCAATGTGTGTACAACACACGACAATGAGCTCGCACGGCCTTGAAGGTAGACCAAGAAAAGGGTGACGTAGACCAAGAAACGGGTGACAGGATAGGAGGGCGTGTGGCTGCGCCCGTCAACCGTATCACCTCAGACAACCATCTTGCCCGGTGCGTGTGGATAGTCTATGGACGAAGAAGGAACAGCTGTGGCAACGTGGGGCACTCCTCAACCGATCAATTTACGGATCGATTAAGTGTCTTTTTTTCTTGGGAGTGTATTGATTGAAGAATGAAAATCTGCGAACGACAAAGGTAACACGAGAATATAAAGTCATGGGCCTTCTCAAGGAAAGAAAATGAATCATAAATTTAATGGAATGTCTGTCCACCTTCTTCATTTCCAAGCGTGTTACCAAAGAGCGAAAAGTCCATAGCTAAAGATTCATGGTCCGCAGAGAGAAACGAATAGGAGAGGGGCGAAAAGATGTCTTAAGATTTGAATTCTTGATCGACAACCGAAGATAAGCAATATCTGTACAGTTCCAACGTCTATGACATTGGCTACATAATGCATGCTCAATCACAATCACAATCACATTCCATGGTCTATAAAAAACATAAAGTTGGCTTACATTAAACCAAACTCGATGAAAGACCGGTACAATCCAAAGAGTCACAAAACAGTTAAAGGGCATGGGCATTTTGGAATTTACTTGTACGTTTTATCAACAAAATTCATTTTCCTAAGCAGTCTAAACGAAACCTCCGCACCTTCTGCAATGGCTCTACGTTGAGAAGCTGCTATAGTTATTGTCAGCATAGAATATCATGAATCGGCAACTCATCTCAGGCATACCTTTAGTCCATGCAAACGCTTGTTAACCTGATCAACCGGCGGCTGAAAAAATTGATTCTGATCAAAAGGCTTTTGAGTCATCTATAGAGGAAAGTCATGAACCACCAAGATGATAAATTTAATAAGTCCCAAAAGGGGGAAAAGTACAGATAAGTTGATTTGTTCAAACAAACAAGTAAAGTAATGATTGCTGGACAATGGAAATCGCCTTTCAATCATAAACCAGCAATCATTACAGAAAATTCAAAAAGAACATGGACGGAAGCCATCCGGAAATATTTAGACCTCCATGATTTGAGCATCATGAGGAACGATGTGTAGGATCCATGTCCACTACCCCAACTAGGGGATAAGGTGAAAGGTGAAAAAGAAGAGGAAGAAGAAGAACGAAAACAAGAACAATCATTGTGAAAAATACAAATGTTCTTTACCTTGTAAACCTAAAATAACAAATATAATTTACTAAAACACTAAGATAAAATGTTGATGGCAATTCGATCTTCCATCTGCAAATCAAAGGAATAAAAATGCGTACCATGCCACCAGTTCATGTGGCTGTATGATCGGTGGCCACCGAGTACTACCATTAACGTCCAGCTCTTACAAGGAAACTAACTGTACTCATTTAAAGAACTTATATTCATTTTTTTACATATAAACATGCAAACAAAGATTATTTCAGACAAACTTTCAAGGGCGTATGCCAAACACCTTATCTGACAACAACATAATTTTTTTTTAAAAAGTTCTCTCCAATATTCCATGTTACTATCCTAACATCAATTTCAAAAAGATCAGCTTCCCTCTTCCCACAAACACATACACCCACATTTCTCTCCAAACAGATTTCCATGAAAAGTAACAGGATCATACTGCAAACAAGAAGGGAAACGTTACTCATGGCTCAAAATAAGAAAACCTAACAACCATTTCGGTAGCAGAAACAAGCATTCCTGCATTTCTTGTCCTTTGCCCGCAGAAGTAGGAAATGGCCTTTCAGCTTAAACAGTATAAAACAGCGTAAAGTTCCCACTCAAACCTTTGCCATGTAATAAACTGTCCTGTCAATCATTTCTCTACCTACAAACATCCAAATCAGATGGACCTAAAGCACAAAGCACTGCCGCATCCACCAACTCATATAGATCAAATTTGAAATTAAGCATTATCTTCCCTGAGCTATGTAACTTTAAAAATAAAATTTAAGAAGGAATGATGTTTCAGCAAAGAAACAAACAATGTTGGCTTACTAGCTGCTTTTGGGGTGCTCTTGGAAGAACCTTTCCCAAATTGGCCCGGATAGTTACAGGATCAGAACAAGAAATCACCTCTCCCAATAAGTTCAAAAGATCGTCACAACAATAGCAATATTAGTGAAGGCATCGATCTCTATCAAACAAAGGCTTTTAACATCCAAAAACTTTTAAAATAATGATATAAGGAAAACCGAGACATCTAAGTGTTTAAGAAAATAAGGATAGAAAAATACAACCAACTAAACGAAGTAGCTCAGAAGACTGACTTGCCAACATCCAAGATGCACACCTGTTGAAGTCAACACTACTCTGTCTAAAGTAATTTTAAGTGGACAGAGGGCCCGGGCAACAACTTTAACAGCATTTGCCACCACTTCAATCTAATCAAACAGTAAGACATTGTAAAGCGACAACAGTCTAAATAGTGACGGCAAAGTAAACATACAACAAACACGTATTCAATTACCTCCTTTTCTGTAGCAGAAATAGGTACCAGATGATGAGATGCAAGAAAGATACTGAACTGATATAAGCTAGCATTCTGTAACCAAATTGCTGATCACAAACTAAAGTAAATGCCATAAGTGAACCAACTAGAGTATATGAGTCAATAACTACAATTACAAACCATATGACAAAATGCAAATTTTTTCTACTTGAAATATGTGAGAAGCTTCTACCTTATCAAAGAAGGGAAGAAAGATATCTCTCACAGCTTCCCTGTCACAAAATATGGCCTTATGACCCATATAATTATTCTGATAGGAATCAAAAGAAGGGAAGAAAAAAATCAGAAGAGCAAAATCACAGATCATCAAAGCCAGCAAACATTTTATTTGAAAGTTTCATGGCGAAGCATTTCAATGTGAGTAAAAGTAAACAATTTTTATTCAAAACAAATTTTTAAATATACGGGAAAATCAGGAAGCATCACTCATCACCTTCTTACTTAGTGGAGTTCATGTATACAACAATCCTGCCATAAAAATAGCAGCATAGCATGCTTTATAGATTAAATAAAATTTCCTCTAAACACAGTTTTTCAAAATATACTTATCGAGTTGACTTTTTATTAGCTTCATTGCCTTAAGACCAATCTACTTAAACTTTACTAAAGCCAACTTCCAGAGTTTTCTTTATAAAATTTTTTTTTACCAATTTGTGAAAATACATGTAAACTGTCAATAGTTGAGTAGACAAACAAGTGAAGTACTCACAGGATAGGCTGAGCATATTGAGGATCAAAATATAAGACATTGGCGCAAACTGGTGGATTTGCAGCCTTAGAGTGCAAAAGATCATACGTAATTTTAGGTTTGCTACACATGGTAGCAGAATTATAAAAAACTGCATCAACTTTCCAAACTTACAATGATGCATATCACACCTTATACACAGGGGTAACCAAACCATCCTATAAAGAGAAACTGTCTGAAAGAGAAAGCGACTGAGAGGTCTGTCCACCGCTAAGAAACGCCAACCCTTTCTTTTCCAAGTCACGAACCATTTTCTCATACAACTGTGAGCGTTGATCTTTATATGATACATAATTATCTACAAAGGTGAAAATTAATCAGTTTATCAGAATACAAATAATCCATACTACAATTTCATTCAATGACCATATAATTTCTCGCTAAAATTACATAACTAAATCACAAACAGGATGGTACATGAGGAGACAGGTCCTTCTACTCGAGCATCAACCCTTCACATACTTGGGGCGATGAGAGCTAGACGTATAGCTCCAAGGGGAGCTAAGCTGATGTTTGTGCCGGTTGTGGTGAATGGGAGGAAAGTTTCAGCCTTGATAAACACTGGTGCGACGCACAATTTTGTTTTGAAAGAGATGGCTACGAAACTAGGGCTAAAAGTTGGACTTAACACGAACAAGATCAAGGCAGTGAACTCGCAGGCTAGACAAGTGGAGGGGATCTCCAAGAACGACTGGATTAGCTTGGGGGAATTTGAGGGTAGAATGGACTTGATGGTGATCGAGATGGATGACTTTGATCTTATTCTAGGGAATGCTTTCATGCGTACTGCTGGAGTGAGAGTTTTTCCATAGCTTGGAAGTATACTGGTGATGGAGCAGGTGCAAGCTTCGTTCACTGTTAGGGAGGACCTTCAGGGGTAGAGGATCGCACTTTCGGTAGAGAGCAGCTGTCGAAAATGCAGCTAGCTCGAGGGTGCAAACGAGGTAACTTGACCTATCTTGCTGCAATGGTTGAGACTAGTCCGGATCATGTGGTGGTGGTGCCGGATTTCCTGAGTGCCTTGCTGGAGGAGTACTTCGATGTGATGCCATCGGAGTTGCCAAATGGTTTACCTCCTAAACGAGAGGTCGAACACTGGATCGAGTGGGAGCCAGGGAAGAGAGCACCAGCTAAGGCGCCGAGAGAACTCACAGAGTTGAAAATCCAGTTGGGAGAACTACTAGGCGCCACAAGCATGGGTCGTGCATGACTGATCAGGTGTACGAGCGAGGACCAGGCATGATCGATCACCAGTGTCGAGCGCATGTCGAGCGGTACCGAGCAACTAGCGGTACCGGGTCTTGGCATGATCAATATGTGTAGCGGCACTGGGTTGCGGCAGGTACGGGTTGTCACGGGTCTTCTCTTAGGGTAGAATTTTTCGCCCTAAAAGACACCACGTGTGGCGTATCCCCTTCCTACAAATACCAGCCAACCTCAAATACGCAACGAAAACCAGTCACTACGATCTTAAAAACAGCAACACCAACATATATCACCACCGACTGCCGGTCGCACCCGAACTGCCTACTGCGTCCAACAGGCTATCGGTTACTGATAAACAGCAATTCAACCCAATCAACACACGCACATACGATACCGATAAATTACCAATACGGCTATGCCAAGTTAATACCCAGCACACCCGACACCACCGATACCACAACCCAACACACGGTACGTCGAGTTCTCGGAATCCCACCGAACTCGACCAAACAACTAAACCCGATGTCGACACTGGTCTATTACGTAACCTCGATTCCAACCTTTATTTCAACAATGAACAAAGGAATACACAAGCAATCACACCCCTGACTACTTACATGTTCTGGACATGCAAACCCCACAACGTTGGTCTCCTATCCAACAAGAAGACCGTGAGAATTAAGAGCAACCCCTCTCACATATAATCCTCACGCACAACCCCAAGTCTCACCCCTTGGATCGACTTATCACATGCAATTCACTCAACTATAAAAAACACTAAGGTTGCCGAACAAGTATTGTGTACCTCGATCCCTTGGATGACGATTACTCCAAGCAATATGTGAAGTTCCAGCCCTTCGGCATGAAGGTCTGGCTGCAGCAACTCCACCACCCGCACTGGATCTCGGCAAGTGCTTCTCCACGTAGCACTTCCACACAATCTCCCACTTGTTCTCTCCACAACTTGAATTTCTCTCCAAGTGCAGAAAACCAATTGTCGTCCCCCTTTCCCTGAAGACGCCAACATATA
>JAVDBV010001009.1:0-24304 GCA_032619315.1 Piper longum
GGCAACCTATTGTCAGGGACAACACCCATCTCTAGAGCTCCATAGAGGATGGTGCCACTTGAGCTTCGGGAGCTCAAGGAACAATCATAAACACTGTTGGAGCAAGGTTTTATCAGACCGTGTGTGTAGCCATGGGGATTGCCAGCTTTATTTATGAGGAAGAAGGATGGGAGTATATGTGTGTGCATCGACTATAGGTTGCTAAATTATGTGAGCATCAAGAACAAATATCCTCTTCCTTGCATTGATGACCTATTTGATTAGCTGAGCTTGATAGTGGTCTTTTCTAAGATCGACTTGAGATTTGGCTACCATTAGTTGAGGATTAGAATAGAGGACAAGAACAAAGGACATCTCGACAACAACATTTAGGATGAGATATGAACATAACAAGATTTTGGTCATGCCTTTCGGCTTGACTAATGCACTAGCAATGCTAATGGAACTGATGAATAGATTGTTCAGTCCTTACTTGGATAAATTTGTGATAGTCTTCGTGGATGACATCCTAGTGTACTTTTCGTCGAGAGAAGAGTATGAGCAACATCTCCATATCATGTTGTAGACATTGAGGGAGTACAGACTATATAGAAAATTCTCAAAGTGTGATTTCTGGCCTTCATAAGTCATCTTCTTGGGTCATATTATGTTGGAAGCTAGGATTTCAATATATCCAACGAAGATAGAGGTAGTTGTACAGTGGGACCAGTCGACGACACCTTCCAAGGGTAAGAGTTTTCTTAGCCTAGTAGGGTACTATGATCAATTTATACAGGGTTTCTCCTCCATAGTAGGCCCTCTCATGTGTCTGACCAGGAAGGAGGAATGCTTTGTATAGATCGACGAGTGTGAGAAGAGTTCCAGGACACTGAAGGAGAGTTTGACTTTGGCACCTGCTCTCACCTTACCAAAGGGGCATGATGACTTTGCAATCTACAAAAATTGTTTGGGAGTTGAACTCGTTTCTTTCTTCATGTACAAAGACAAAGTTATCTCCTATGAATCTTGTCAAGTGAATGTGCATAAGTGTAACTATCCTAATCAAGTTCTAGATCATGCAACAGTGATATTTGCCCTCGGCATAAGAAGACATTATCTTTACAGTGCTTCCGAAGTATATCTTCACATATACTTGAGTAGTTGACAGAGGAGATAGTTGGAACTATTGTCTGATTATGAGATTGATATCTCATATCAGGAGGGCAAGCGAATGTGGTAGGAGACACTTTGAGTAGGAGGCCCATTCAAGGCTCAGTGGGGCTGCCAGCAGTTTCAGTGACTTTGATTGATACATGCCAGAGGTAGTTGTTTGGGATGATGGCTAGACTCTTGATTCAGCCGAGTATCCCTGAGCAGATTATAGCCGCAAAGGATGAGGATGAATAGTTAGTGATTGGCTAGAGGACGGGATTTGTCGAGTGTTGGCCAGAAATGTAGAGGGATTGGTCAAATTGAGAGTTTCCTCTTGGTTCTGGACATCTTTGAGTATCCCGGGCTTCATAGTATTATTCTTCATAAGGCCCACTCTTCGAGGTGAACAATCCACACAGGTTGGGTGAAGATGTATCAAGATGTCTGTCGGCATTATTAGTGGCCAGGATTGAAGAGGGAAGTCTTTGATAGACTCATTGGTGAGACCTTGGGAGCATATAGCGTATGATTTCGTGATCGGTCTGCCTAAGACCCACCAACAGAGAGTGCTATGTAGGTCATAGTAGATCGATTTGAGTATTTCATTCCTATCAAAATAGATTATCCATTATCCACTTTGGCAACCTTGTATCGAGATCAGATAATGCAGCTACACTTAGTCACCTTGGAGATCATATCAAACATAGATCCATAGAGTCGATGCTCAGTACCGTATTCCATCTTCAGGTAAACGGGTATTTAGAGAGGACCATCCAGATCGTCGAGCATTTTCTTAGGGCTTGCATGTTAGACTTTGTAGGCAATTAGGAGGAGCATTTGTCTTTGGTAGAATTCGTGTACAGCAACACTTATCAAGCTAGCATTGGGATGACACCGTTTGAATCACTATGAACCAACCCATGTAGATCTCCAGTGTGTTGGGTATAGGGCTATCAGTCGATGGTAGTTTAGTAGGAGATGATTTAGTAGACATGGGATGCAGTGATGCAAATCTAAAAGAGGATGAGGTCAGCTTAGGACCAACAAAGGTGCTATGCCAATTAGTGCCGACATGAGGTTCACCTCGCAATCAAAGATCATGTTCTCTGCAAAGTCTCCCAGACCAAAAGAAACATGAGATTCGGTACACGAGGGAAGCTCAGTCCGAGATATATTAGACTGCGTCGATTGAGTTGCTTATCACCTTGCACTACAGCCTCACCTATCAGCCATCCATATTGTATTTATCCCCATTGAAGGAGTGCCTCCTAGATAGATCCATTGTTGTCATCTTCCATGAGATAGAGCTTCTCCCCGACTTGATATATCTAGAGGATGTAGTGATGATTGTTGATTGCTGGGTGAAGGCTGTCGACCTAAAGAGGTTCCTTTAATGCGAGTGCTATGGACTCAACGAGGAGGAGAGGAGTCTATGTGGGAGTGTGAGGACGAGATTAGGAGGAGATATCTAATATTATTTGAGTAGCTAGTTTCTTGATCAGGTTTCCAGAGTTCATATTTTAGTTGCAGTTGGTAGTTCTTGTGTTTAAAGCTTCCTTGATTTAAACTTTCGGGCACAAAATTTTTATAAGGAGGAAAGGTTCGAAAACTTACGACCCAAGTCAAGGCTAAGTGAACATGATACGGGTTAAATAAATTGTTGGGCTGGGTCGGCTAGACTGATGGACAAGAACATGGACATGGGCTAGCAAACATGTAAATGACAAAGCGAACGGGAGTGCGGGCAGGCGTCTCGAACTGGGTAACGAGCCACATGGGGGCGGTGGTGCCTGTCGCCTGAAAATGACGACGATGGCACGACTAGGGTCTCCGCCGGTCAGGATCAGCAGAGGGTGCCAAGGCGGAGCTATTGGTGGTGATAATCGGTGGAGTTCGGCTACTAGTTAGCAGAAAAACAGCAAGAAAGGGGGCAGATCGCCATCGGGTGCGGCGACCTCGCTGGCTGCGATCGCGGCCACGGTGGACGTTGATGTCGATCTCAAACCGTAGATCTCAGCGAGGGGAAGCTATCAGAGTGGTCGACTTCGCTGGAGGACACTTGCCAGCGGCGACTACGGCGGAGATCGTGGGTACGGACTAATAGTCACTGTCGTACCGAAAGTCACTGGTGGTGAGCCGAAGTGGTGGATGGTTTAGACTTTGCCACATGGCATGATCTAAACGTCTGATAACTCATGGTCTAGTCGGGCCCACATATGGGTATATGCAATATACATGCGGGCAAAAAGCTCGAATCGAGACCGTTCGAGGTCGAAACTGACTCGAGTCCTAAATTGACTTTATAGGTGGGAATCGATGTAAGAAGTGTAAATGAGCATCAAAACCCTAAATAAAATCAAGCTAGGCCCACGGGGCACAATCTGATGGTGTGAAATCCTTATGATACATATAATGAGATAACCTATAAATCCCAAATGGATGCCAAATGCTGCAACAACTTAGATCTAGGTTTAAAACCTAGGCTTACTAATAAAAATCATATGCATACCTCGTGTATACATTGATAATTCATGCTTTACTATATGATAATTAAAACTATTATATACATGTTGGGCATACTCAATCTTCATAACATGCTAATATTACCATCTAGGCCACATATACTCAATGACTAAAATTATTTTGGCTCGAACTCGTTCGAACCGACTCGAGGCTGGTTCGAATCGGCTAACTACAAGCAAGTAAAACCCTTACCCAAAGTTGAGATTTTACAATGAAATTAGTCTTACTCGAACTCGTTCAAATCGATTTAAGACTGGCTTGAACTAAACAAACTACAAGAAAGTAAAACACTAATCCAAAGCTGGGTTTTCCACTTTTAATACTGTGTTAACAAGTTTTATTAAATTATTTTACAATATTACATTTTATTTTCTATTAGTAAAAAAATTACCTTTTTATTATATTAGAATCATTTAATATTTTTAATTATAATTAGGATTTACTTTTCGTATTTGTTGTTACTAGCAATTTAATTATTTTATAATATTATTTTTTATTTCATATAACAAAAATTTTATTATTTTATTGTAATTTTAATTTATTTGAAATCTTTTAATATTTTTTTTTGTCACATATCATCTAATTATTTTACAATATTATTATTTTAATTTTTATTAATAAAAATATTATTTTTTAATTATAAGTAGGATTTATTTCAAAATTTTAATATTATTTTATTATAATTAAAATTAATTTTATTTTTATTATAATTAATATTTATTTTTATTATAATTAATATTTATTTTGAATCTTAGATTCGACCACTGTTAACGACCAGTTATATAAAGTAAAAAACACTTACAAGACCGCGCACAGCGATTACAAAAGCTACTAAAGCTACTGCTACCTCCCCGTTGCTGGCCCGAACTAGGGCGCACGCCCCCTTCTCTTCTCACCGTATACCGCTGCAACCCAAGCTTGCCGCCGCCTTCTTCGTGGGCGACCTCCGTCTCCTCCTGGTTCGTCCTCCTCTTCTTTCCCCTTCCGTCCCCTGTGTTTTTCTTTGCGTGTTAATCATGATAACGCTTCCTTGCCGAAGTTAGGGCAATATGTTTGTGCCGATCCTGATTTGTTGTTGTTAGCCGTAGAAAAATAATGGTTTTTGTACAATTTGGGTTGCAGCGGTTCTGTTTTGTGGAAGCTCGGTTGCTTTGTAGAAAATGTCGAACATGGCTTTGAACACCATATTAGAGAAGGTATGTTAATATATTTTTTATATCCTCTTTCTTTCTTGTCTGTGACCGATATTTAATGCAAATTTATGATGCATGTGGGTGTCCATATCATGTATGTTTTTGTGGACAGATGACGGGTAAAGACAAAGATTTCAGATACATGGCAACCTCGGATTTGCTCAATGAGTTGAACAAGGAGGGTTTCAGGGCAGATGCTGATATGGAAATAAAATTGTGTCAGGTTGTGTTGCAGCAACTTGATGATGTGTCTGGGGACGTTTCAGCTTTGGCTGTTAAGTGGTGGGTACTTTTAAGCATCCATAACCATATGCCCATATGTTGATGTTGTTTTCCGTCTTCGTCTTTTTATTTAAATAGTTTTCTGTTGATTTTTATGTTGATTGTGGGAGTTTTTCGTAAGGTCTCAGTGTGCTTTTGAATATTCTGTCCAAAACGTCCTTTTGTTTAGTTCTATGCCTCGGCATTCGTCCTGGACAGAGATCTCAATGCAATTATGATTCTTAGTATCACCCATGTTCATGTTATCTGAGAATATAAGTGAGACCAATGTGATGTGATGTGAGGAACATAAGTGGTTTATAACTTTTGAGCTGAAGAAAGTTACTCGACGTCAGTTGTAGATATTTAGGTGCCCACTTCACCTTTATGTTATGCTGTCCGCATAAACCTTTCTACGTGTTTCCTTTTCATTTGGGCAGACATTTTCGAAATCCTTTTGTTTATTCTCCCCTTTCAACTCTATATTTTGTCGTATTTGGAAATTGGGAAAATTCATGTCCAACTGATTTGCATATTATGGTGATGATGATGAGGAAGAAGTCTGTAAACAAGTGTTTCTCATGGTTTGAAATAATACTTTTTCTAGCAATGCATTACAAGCCTGATTGCTTCATCTCTATTTGCAGTTTGGTTCCCCTAACAAAGAAAGTTCACGAGGAAAGGATTTTGGAAATGACTGATATGCTATGCCTCAAATTGCTTAATGGAAAGGATCAACATCGTGACATTGCTTGTATTGCCCTAAAAACAATTATTTCGGAAGTTAGTACCACATCTGCTGCACAGCGACTTATTGCCTCCATTGTTCCTCAATTCAGAAAAGGGCTCACAGCTTCTGTGAGTTTTTACACTTTGAAATATTCATTTTATTCTGGACAATGTCATTGAGCATCAAGGCTTAAAGAAACTTTAAGGATTATGATTTCTCTGTACTCCTTAATTGACAAAGTTAGGCTACTCATGCATATGTTCTCTCGTTTACCATCAATTCTGTCCGAATTTCTCACCAATCCTAGTAAACTTTACACATCTATACCTAGGATTTGTAACTCCCTTGATCCTCTCTTACTTGTATGCTCACATAGATTAATAAATAAAAAAGAAGTTTTCTTATTAAGCATAGAGAGCAAACTGTTAGGATGCATCCAACTTGAATGCCTCTTGGTTGAGATTGGGCATCCCTTGTAATTTTGATGAATGAAAGAGCTGAAGGACGGGGTGAAGACGAGAGCAATAGAAGCTTTCGATCTTTTTACATTAAAGAAGTGTAGTAATGGTAAAGGCCTCTTCCTTAATTTTAGGCTTTGAAGCTTATTCTGGAATAATAAAGCATTACAAATTTAACCACTGAGCAATGAATATATCAGCAAGCATTTGTTCGATAGCTGCTGCTATCAAATTATCCATGCAGTCTGCCTTATCTTCGTTCAGATGTAACTAAAAATTTGAATGGTGGGAATATGGAATTAGTGGTGTTTAAATGAACTGACTTGATTGACAACCCTGATTGCGTCTGAATTTTGAAGAATGGCTTGTATTTATAGTCTGTTAGCCATGACAAACTTAGCAACAATGTCACAGCATAGAAAACTATGATTTTGAGGCATTATCTCTACAAATAAATTTAAGCATCATTGGAAAACTGTGGAAAGAAGGATTAGTCCTCAAACGTGTCTTACCCAATTTGAGCCATGGTTTATGTGTAAAATCTTCAACACATAATAGAAAGCTTTAAAATCTAGCGAAGTTTGAAACTGATGGTCTAACATAGACATCAAAATCAACCAGATCTTATGGGGTTGATGATTAAAGGCCACCATTAAGATAAAATGTTCCTATGACAATGTGTAGCTAATTTACTTGATTCTTAATCAACATTTGTGATGGAATGCCCCAATAATATAAGCTGTTCTGGAGCATGGTTTGCATTCTTGCTGAATCTCAGTGAGATTCTGGCAAGAACTTGGTCTTGGGAGGGTGCTGAGACAAACAGGCATCGGAGAAGTAAATCTACCCCTCTCTGGATATCGAATGATACCTCGCAACTTTTTGGTGAAAAGGCCGAAAAATTCCGAAAAGGGCGGACGACCTTGGTGCTGGTGGTGGCAAAACGATGGTGAAATGTCTGAAATGGTTCATAAATCCTGAAATTATCATGGGATGACTTGAAATGTACAATTTATTTTGGAGAAGAATTTATTTCTGCATTTGATAGAAGGCTCATTGGAAAGTGAGGTATAAGAAGAGTATCATTAAGAAATTAGGTTGATATCAAGTTTTCATGCCCTCAGAGAAGAAATGCTCTTAAGCAATGCAGTTAAAGGTTTTCAATCAGGACAAAAAATTGGTGAAAGCATGAAAATTACCTTTTGTTATGCCCTCCACTTGTGAAAGAGAACATAGGTCAACAAGAAAGGCATGCTCCCCATCCATGGATGGGTACTCCTTTGTTCTTGGCCATCATGGAGGAGAAAGATGCAAAGTATCCCCAACTTGTAAGATGACAATAATGGATTATTTATGGGAAAGGGACATTTAAGTAGTGCAACAACAATGTCGATGATGACTACGTCAAATGTTGCAAGAAGCACTAAGCTTTAGGCATAGATCGAAATAGAAGGGAGAAGGTAGCCATAATCTCCAGCAGTAATGTAGAGAACCATTATTTCTGAATGGCAATAACATAGGGAGAAGAAGTCTAGTTCGTCAATTAGTGGCTTTGGCTTCTGTCAATTGCAAATGCTTAAACCACCCAATTTCTTATGACCGTTGGGCACCTGATCCCTTATAGTCTTGCCACATCCATCTTAAGATTCACATATTTTTGCCACACCCATTTTATTAATGTGTCTTTTCTTACTAGCCCAACATCTGGCCTCCCTGGAACAAGGCAGACTTTACTGCCGTATGATATAATTTACCTTTCGTATGTGATAAATATATTCGAATTAGTTAAAATGTAAAATTTGAATAAATTATAACAAACATAATATAATATATTCATAACATAATACTATATGACTAATATAAGTGGTGCAAAATAAATATGTGGTAGATATTTGGCACCTTTCTTATCATGAGGGCCATTGCTTGTAACCTAACTGGCATTTTGACTTTGTTTCTTTGCTAATGTTAATTTCAAATGATTCTTTAAAATGGCTTGTCCTATTAGTTAGATTTGCTGATTTTATGCATCCTTATGTCTATTTGCATTGATTGGGTCTTTACTAAGGATGACATGATTGTGTTTTATGTTCATCTTTGAATGTGCATACTTAGATTTGCTTTTAATGTAAATTTTTGACTAGTATTACACTTTCATTTCAGGCAACAAGTGTGGAAGTCAAGTGTGATTGCCTTGACATTTTTTGTGATGTTCTTCATAGATTTGGTAATCTTATGACAGCAGATCACGAGGCACTTCTTACTGCGCTCTTATCTCAACTGGCTTCTAATACAGCTAGTGTCAGGAAAAAGTCTATATGTTCTATTGGTATGCTAATTGGCTCCTCTAGTATTTGTTGTTGTATAACTTACTAATGTTGTTATCACAAGTTTTTATGTTTATTTTGATATAGTCGAATAATTGTGACTTGGTGGAAGATGGCATCGATTATATCTTATGCTAATCATGTCTTTGCATTTCAGCGTTGCTTGCATCTTGTTTAAATGATGACCTATTGGCAAAGGCAACGATAGAAGTTGTCCAGCTGTTGAAGAAGAAGGGAACAAAGCCTGAGTTGACTCGAACAAATATACAAATGATAGGCGCTTTATGGTGACAACTTCCCAATTCATTTTCTTAACTTTTCATACACAAGTGTTTTCGACCCCAGATCATCTACAAATTGATAAACAGTTATCCTTTAGGATTTGCAATTAAGAGTTAGCTTAGCATGAATTCAGTACGATGTGTTTTCTGCGTGCCTGATTGGCTGGTGTGATTTGTAATTTATTTATTTCCAAGGAATGTTGCAAATTCAGTTTTTATATTTTATTATTTTCGGTTCTCAAGAGTGTTTCTTTAGCTCTTCATCTTTTTCTTTTTAAAGTTTCAAAGTGGAACAAGTACATTTTAAATTATTCATTTCAAATAATCAAGTTGTGCCTTATCTCACATTGTTTGACTGCAAGGGAGTTGTGGATGTCATAATTTTATATTAATAATATTGTTTGCTTAAAATTGTAGGAATTTTTTTTACATCCGTACTTATTGTGATGTGCTCACTCTTGCATTTGTCTTGCCTATTAGGGTGTCATCAACGTCTTAATTTTCCAAATAAAAAGAAACTAGTAGAATTTGTGTGGAAATTCTTTGGCTACTTTAAATGTGTGCCATTCCATTGCCAATTATAGTTTCTCTTTGGTTGTTTTCTTTGAAGAGCCAGAATTTTGGAGGATCAAGAATTATCTTGATAGAGCATAATACAGTAGTGTAAAGTGCCTATTTAAATTTCATGTCATGCTATCCTTCTTTGTCCTTCTGTATTTTTAAGTGATAGATATGTGCTTACTTTATATGGGGAAAGCAAGCATGTTTATAGTGTCTATAAGTTCCAGCTAAGGTTTTCCTTTTTGGTTTTTTGTCTTGGTCGGTCTGAAAAGAATGATCTTGGAGAGATCCGGATATTTGAAATATTGATGTCAATAATAAGTGCTATAGATAATGTACATAAATTACCAAGTTTTTTGCCATTTTGCCATAAAACAGCGAGATGCATCCTAAATTTTGGTGATCAATTATCATTGTCATGGGTTCATCCGTGGAACCTAAGATGTCACTGAATTTTTGCCGAGATCCAACAAGATAGGGAACCATGGTTCCAGCTTTCCGGTTAAGATTGCATATGTACTTCTAATTTCTTACTAGCAAGTTTTATGGCAAAACCTGTTTTTCGAATTTCTTCACTTGATACTGGATTTGCTTTAATTATTTGATTGACTGAAGTAGAGCCTTACAACTATATATTCTCTTTTAATTTAGTCGAGCAGTTGGATACCGGTTTGGGCCTCACCTTCCAGAAACTATCCCACTTCTTGTTGATTATTGTACAAGTACATCAGAAGCTGATGAAGAACTGCGGGAGTACAGTTTACAGGTAGTTTTGACTTTTAATTTACACTTTTCTTTGTATTTTTAAAATTTTTTAAAATGGTAATTAATGGACTTGTGCTCATATGTTTCTCTTCCTCTTCGTCCATCTCATGCTGGACATGGATCCTATTAGAACTATGACCTATGTGATTACAAATGACAAAATTTTGAATATTCGGATGCCTTTCCTGATGCCACTTTTATCTGGGCTTGGGACTAGCAATGTACAAGCATTGGTGGAGTCCCTTGTGCTCTTTCTTACACCTTTAGTGGATTATTACATCACAAGGACGTATCATGTACCCTGTTTTACTTTTAGAAAAATAGGATAAACCAACCAACCAAGTTTGCACTATAGAAAGAGCTCACAGGTTCATCCCTTACTAATTGTGTAAGTTTTTTATTCTGGAAAAGATTTTAATCGTTGAGAAAAATTTAATCATTCATGAGACAAGGATAACATATTGTCTGCCATTGAGATTAATTCCTCCATTTCAGTGGTCTTCCTTTTTTGGTAGGGTAATCAGATACAGAAAATAGAAAATTTTCTTTAGAAGTGTGTGATTTTTTGCAACTGGTTTTGTTCTTTAGTTTCCTTCCATTTTGTTAACATAGGTGGCCTTGTGATTTTGTGGTCTTTATGAAAAATGTGTACGGGCCTATTATTATTATTATTATTGTCATTATTTTATTTTTATTTTTATTTTTTAGGATTTAATGTTTTATATGTCTATTATACTTATAGATAATTACTAAATGCTGGTCTATGAACCAGAACCTTGAACCAGCTTTTTTATGTTCTTCTCGTATGCCTTAAAACCACTATTATTTTTCTCCCCTAAGTCATTACATCCAGGCCATTATATATATCAAAACTGTATGCTTATTTAATCATCATTTAAATATTGCATTATAACTGCCTGTTATTATCCTCACATTCGAATCATTTGACATAAACAACATGCAAGAGCAAAATGACAAATTTTATATGGAATGCCCTTCTTGAATCTACTTGCCAGGAGGAAAGGAAATTTTAAGCACAAAAGAAAATATCTTATCGGGCTAGTTTCACAATAGATTAGTTGCTAGTATCTCCTGATTTTATTACTTAAATCACCTGCTGAAACCAACATCCAAAAAGATTGACGTTATTGGGTTGTTATAATATATTTCTGGTACTAATCTTTGTTATTTTTGATTTTATCTTGTAATGTAAAGTGCCATATGTTCCTATCTTGCAGGCATTAGAGAGCTTTTTACTCCGATGTCCCAAGGATATATCCAGTTATTGTGATGAAATTCTGCATCTTTCTTTGGAATATTTAAGTTATGATCCAAACTTCACAGACAATATGGAGGAAGATACTGATGATGAGGCCTCTGAGGAGTATGAAGATGAGTATGTTCTGGTGCCTATTTTTCTGCATTTTACTTATAATGTCTATATTTATATGCAAAACTCAATTATTAATTTTAAAACTATAGTGAGAGTGCAGATGAATACAGTGATGATGAAGATGTGAGCTGGAAAGTTCGAAGGGCTTCTGCCAAATGCTTAGGAGCTATTATAGTTTCTCGTCCAGAGATGCTTTCAAGGCTGTATAAGGAGGTCTGTTTTGAGTTAACCATTTATGATGTGGATTTATCAATCTTTTAAGCTATTGTTACATTTCATGCCCAGGATTGTTACAAAACTTCATGCTTAAAATCTTTTTTTTTGCGGTATTTGAATGTGTTCATGTTCTCTTTAGTTTTCTTCTTCCATTGTCTTTTAAATGTTATTTATATCTCATCTTATCACGGTTTTACAGGCTTGCCCAAAATTGATAGAGCGTTTTAAAGAAAGGGAAGAAAATGTGAAGGTGAGATCATGGAATTGAGGTTATTACTTTGTTGCCTTGTTTTGATTATTGAGTAATTATAGCTTAAATAACCGTCTTATGTTGGTTCTTGTTTTTTTTTGGCTTTTGACACACTGGTTGATACTGTTTTTTTTATACTGCAGATGGATGTTTTTGGCACATTCTCTGAATTGCTTCGTCAAACTGGAAATGTCACCATGGCAGAGGCTGACATGATAGAATTAAGGTGAGAGTTGTACTTTCTGTTGAATTTGTTTCTACAGATGTTGTAATGCTGCACCAAATAAAGGCAAGATTATCGTTTTATTGTTGACAACAAACACATTGTTCATTTGTGTTAAAGATATTTTTCTTGTTATGACTTAGTTCTCCGTAACTTATCTTGTATTCTATCTTATATTCTTTGTATTCATTTAGTTCTCTGTGTATTACACTACTTCTCCACTTCATTGTACCCAAACTTGCGTTGTAAACAGGGTTCCCATTTTCGTCGAAAAGTTGGAAAGAAGACATATTTAAATATCTCTCTGAGAAATCTAAGAGAGTTAAGATTATCAGATAGTTAAAAACATATTTAAATATATTACATATTTAAATACTAATTACTTATATTTATAGTTAAAAACAGTAACCAAAATCTTAAGTATGTAGAGATAAGATTATAAGATAGTTAAAAACATATTTAAATATATTACATATTTAACTACTAATTACTTATGTTTATAGTTAAAAACATTAACCAAAATCTAAGTATGTAGAGATAAGATTATTAGATAATTAAAAACATATTTAAATATATTACATATTTAACTACAAATTATTTATATTTATAGTTAATTATTTTTTTCTTTCATATGCAAAATATTTATCTTCAATTAAGAAAGAGGTGTTAGTAAAAACTCTGCTCGCATAAACTTCTTGTAAAAGAATCGAGAGTGAGAGTTGATGCACTAGCGTGCACAAGCGTGAAAGCGAGAAGAGCGAATATTCGTGTTTCTGGGTGAGCTTAGGTCGACTCTCCGCCTCTTTGATTCACTTATTGAGAAACTTCTTAGATTGATTGTTGACCATTGATGAAATTGGCAAGGATCTTGTACAAAAAGGGCATGCGAAATATTTTGAAAAATCCTTAGACCCGATTTGGGACATGATGGGAGTTTGCGTGCCTCGGTTGGCAATAGATCACCGGAATAAAGTACAAGATTGCCTTTTCTTGCTGCCATGGGGTCAACCTGTGAACAAGGCAAACCCAAACATATCATTGGGATTTCCATCTTTTCGATCGAGTCCCTACTTCCCCATTTTCTTTGGTTTATGGAACAGAAGTAGTTCTCATGGTAGGAGTGGTAGTAGCCTCATCAAGATTATCTCTAGCCCTAGGCCCAGGCTTGATTAAGGTAGTTTAGTGGTTCAATGACTTCGAATTCTGGAGTGCAATATAGTATCCTGGACCTAGTTGCAGACAGGAGGGCCATGCCAAAATTAAGACACCGGACCAGACTCTTCTTTGCTTGAGGAAGAGATTTATGGAGTGACAAAGCTATTTATGGAATAGAAGCAGTTCTAAGCCTCAACAAGATTATCTCTAGCCCTGGGCCTAGGCTTGATTAAGGTAATTCCGTGGTTCAGTGACTTCGAATTCTGGAGTGCAATAAAGAGTGTCCTGGACCTAGCTGTAGACGAGCGTGACGGGCTTAGATTAAGAGACCGGACCAGACTCTTCTTTGCTTGAGGAAGAGATTTCTGGAGTGACAAAGCTACTGAATATCCATTGCCATTCTTGAAGTGAAAGTTTGGGTTCTGTACAAAAAAGAAATGCAACCGGAGCGAAAAGAGGGCAAACAATGCAATAGCTTTAGTTAGAGCAAAGTCTAAAACTGCATAACCAAATAATTGACCTTAGTTAGTGGGGGGTTGCGAGGAAGACCTATGTGGGGCACCTTCGGGTGTGGGATGCTTGTTAAAACTCCATCTCTTGCCCAGGCCAGGAGTTCATGCAAAGGCAAAGGTCTCATTGGATTGGATTATGTACCCTACCTAACCCTTTATTTTTTTAAAGAGAGAGATTGATTCTAAGAAGATCATTGCCCACTCTCCAGTAGCCCATATGAATCTGCTGACTATGGGTATGTCTAGTTGGGTGGCGGCTGTTAGGCCTGAGGAAACGGGTTTTCCATCTGCAGTTTTTCTTGTTGACCAGAACAAATCTACAGGGCGATCACCTTTTTTGGCCTGATCATCCAACCTTTTCACAATTACAGGTTGGTTGGGGGAAGCTACCGCTTCTACGACAGCTTCGCTTCCTCGTCCTGCTTAAATTGATTCTTTTTGGATTTAGAACATCCAGAGAGAATGGCTCATAACTCTCTCAATCACCTTTGTAGTAAAATTGGTGATCAGCCTATCTTATGTGCTTTCTTATGCCTTCGGAGTGTCAGGTCATGAGCTTGACGAGTTGGCCAATTCTTCTACCCCGCTTCTTCCCCTTCTCTTTCTTGAACTATTCCCACCTAGGTCTCCGCCTATGGTTCCCTTGAGAAGACAACATCTGTGGCTCTCATTTTACTGCCCGTGTACCTGCTGACACTTTTCGAAGCACTCTAGAGCAGAAATAAGGCCTTAAAGCAAGGTGTGTCAGCTGCGCGAAGTAATAATTCCAATTCCTACTTGTAGTATGCTTTTTATGTTCTCAGTTCATGCTTCAAGAAAATGGATGTGCCGGCTTTTGCTTAGCCGTTGCTTGTTTGCTTCTAGATTTTCGACTTCTCAGGAAAATCTCAAGACGAAAAAGTGAAGCCTTTGGAGAGTAGGATTCCTCAAATCTCTACCATCGTGAAATTCTCCCCCTTCGGTATGCAGAAAAAAGTGCTTTGGGCATTCTTCTTCAAGTTCCTCAAAATGCCGTAATACCCCACACTTACAACTTTGGACATATACCAACTGGCAAGAAACTGACGCTGGAATGAAAACATCCGGCGAATCTCACTACTTGGAAGGTAGCTGAAAAACGTAAGCACTCAATAGGTTCAGCTCGTCTCTCTCCACCCTTGCCCCAAAACTGACCCACGACATAGTGCCCATTCTATTTACCTTGGGAAAGTTGACGGGAATAAAAGTTGTTTTGACCTCGGCCTTTGCCTTGGCCTCGACTCTAATATGTGTTGGGGACCTAGGAGTGATGAGGATGGCGTTGTGACAGTCAATACGGTGATGGAGTTTGACTCTCCATTATGAATAGGGGATAGTCAAAGTTCATGATAGTGAAGAAGACTACAGAGATCCTCAAAGGGAATTGTGTCGGCTTGAAAGGAAACAGCGGTAATGAAAGACTCATAATCAGATCCTAGATCGCCAGGAGTGAAGTACAAGAGATCCATATCGGAACATTGACTATCAAATTGTTGCCATGAATATCACAACCAGCTGCCCCACCTCTAAATGGCTCCCCGATACTGGTGCCATTGATCATGTCACTTCTGATCTATCCAATCTTTAAATTCATTCAGACTTTTTCAGACTACTGCAGACCTGATAAGGTTCGAGCATTGACTTCTGATCTATCCAACCTTCATGTCTCTTATCAAAACCCCTCATCAAAACTTAGTTCTTAACCGCATCCTTCATGTGCCTTCTATCTTGACTTGGTTCTTTGTAACTTATCTTGTCCCTTGTTATTCTATCTTATATTTTTTGCATTCATTTAGTTCTTTTCGGATTCCACTGTCTTCTCAACTTCGTTGTACCCAAACTTGTTTTATATTGTGAATGAAATACAAAGTGGTAAGTTAGCCACTGTTATTATTTAATTTGCTCTCATGTGTACTAAGAACAATGTTTGTATCTGTTAGGTGAAAATTGTAGGTTCATTAGGGTTGGAGGGTGAGGGATAGTTAGCCTATGG
Source organism: Piper longum (assembly GCA_032619315.1). NCBI lineage: Eukaryota > Viridiplantae > Streptophyta > Magnoliopsida > Piperales > Piperaceae > Piper > Piper longum. The sequence continues at coordinate 15,988 of JAVDBV010001009.1, forward strand.
TTAGCTATTGGGTATTGATATTTAGGCAGAAAGATGTATGACAACTAGGCCAATTTAAATTTAGTCCATTAGAGTATTCTATAACTAAATTCTATCACAATAATTTTGGAGAGAAATGAAAAGATGTAGTTTTGGGTAGTTTATCTCTCTCAGATGCCAAAATTTATCCTCAAATCCCTTTTTCAAATTCCTAATTCTACCAATTTCCCTCCAATTCATTAGAACATCCTAAATAGTGACTTACCAATTAGTACTAGAGCTGTTCGATTCTGGTGTCAAAGTTTTAAATACCAGATCCGTCTGACTGGTTCAACCTGGTATACTGGATACCAAGGCCGAATAGCCCAGTTTTCTTTCTTTCTTTCTTCCATCTGTTTTTTGGTTGAAAACTATTGTTTTTCTTTTCTTTTTAAAAACCATGGTATTGTACTGTTTCTAATGAAACACAGTTTACACATTTACATGGGTTGGCCAAACTTTTCTGGTTTGTGAAACCAAAACTGCAATGTATGCTTATATAGATAGGCATTTTGGTGGTGGGGTTTTCTAGTAGCAACAATGTGGAACTATCGTGTCTTAACTTCAAAAGAGTTTTTAAATAAATTAAATGTATTTTGTTATAAATATTAAAAAAATCAAAGCATCTTGTTGGTTAGTTAATTAGTTTGTAACTTTCATGTCTTGGTTTCAAACCTGACAAGTATTTTGTTTTTTTGGGAAGAAGGTTGTTGAAAATAACTTAACACAAAGCTGGGTATTAAGGCAGTAAACGAGGTGAATTGTTTTTTTCTTCGTCTTCCTAAGTCCATGTATTTATAAGTCTAAAAGTAGGTACAACTATCCCCTATTTTTTGGGGATTGAATTTACAGCATATGAGAAAAACTATTCAGACTCCTAAATATCTTGGAGCAAATCAACAATAAAATATTAACACATGATACTCTAACAAACATATTAAACTAATATTCCTGACATCTTAATGCTCTCCCCTAAGCTATGAATAGGAGGTATCCATTCATAGCTTGGACTGCAGCTCATCATGTCGAGCTCTAAATAGGGCTTTAGTGTAAATGTTTGCAATTTGGTTTTTAGTACTTATGTGCTGTAAATCAATAACACCATCCTTCACTTTGTCTTTTATATAATAGCAATTGATCTCTATATGTCTTGTTCTCTCATAAAACACCGGATTATTGGCTATATGAATAGCTGCTGTGTTGTCACACCATTGTTTTATTGAAGTGTTAACCTTTGAACCTAACTCCTCTAGCAATTAATTCTGTTGAAGCCTCTGGCATTGCCTTGTACGGCACTAGACCTTGCTACCACATTTTGTTTCTTGTTTTTCCAGATTATCATGTTCCTTCCAAGCTTATACAGTAGCCACTAGTGGACCTTGTGTCATATATTGGCCTTGCCCAATTCGAGTCAACAAAACCTTGAACCTGTAATGATTTTCCATCATGTAGCCTCCTGTATACCACCCCCTTAGGAGGATACTTCTTTAAGTATCCCAATGAGGTATTCTCGCTTCTTGCATGAACGTACTGACTAGAGTTACAAAAAATGACAAGTCAACACGTCTAACTGTAAGTTAAATCAATTTACCTAGTTGGGTCTTGTAGTGGCTCACCTTCACTTCGCTCCGGTTTGAGAGAAACTTCTAGAGGGGTATCTGCTAGCTTAGCATTCAACAAACCAACTTCCTTCTATATGTCCATACTTCTTTTGGTATATAAGTATATCACCGCTATTCCTTAGCACTTCAATACGAGAAACTGTGTGATAATTATTTCATTTACATACACAACCAATATAACACAGCCAGCTGTTGTTTTAAGAAATAGAGAGTAGCCAGAAACAACTCTTGAACCCAAAAACATTGAGAATGTTTCAGAACTTCTCAGACCAAGCACGAGGGGACTGTTTCTGTCTGTAGATGGATTTGATTAGCTTTCACACTTTAGTAGACTCCCCCTCAGCAACAAATCCAAGTGGCTGCACATCACCTCCTTTTGCAAATCACCATGAAAAAATGTGTTCTCTTCACATCTAATTGGTGCAATTCCCAGCTACATGTAGCTGCTATTGAGATAATTATCTTATCTGTATTCAATTTTGCAACTGGGGAAAATGTTTCTGCATAGTCCACACCATGTGTCTGATTGTACCCTTTTGTAACAAACTGTGCATTGAACCTGTCCACTAAGTGATGAAGATATACTTAAATGATGACTTCAGCAATAACAAATTTCTAATCTTGCATAGGGTAGGGTCCTAGCAAGTAGAACAAATTTGCAGCAAAAAGGCGTAGGATAGGTTCTGTGCATGGACACATTTTCATCTATTCACAAGCAGGTTTCAGCTAATTTGCAAGTTGCTTATGACAAATACAAGTCATTTGCTGACTGCCAAAAACGGGAAGTTTCTTATCAGGTTGGTGATCACGTTTGGGTGTATTTGTCTAGGGATCGTCATCCTCAAGGCGAGTTCAACAAGCTGGAGCCAAAGAAGCTTGGCCCTTGTACCATATTGAAGAAGTTTGGAGACAATACCTATATGGTGGAACTACCTGATGGCTGGCAGATTCATGACACCTTCAATGTCAACATTTGCAGCCCTATTTTAGTGAATTTGAAGCTTAACACGAGGTTGAGTTCTTTTCCAGCTGGGGGGGCTGATGCAGAGTATCTTCATGAGTTTGACAACTTTTCTTCATGGTCTTCTACTTCATTATATATTGATCAAATTGAGGAAGATTATCATAAAAAGGTAGAGCATGATAAGTATGGAATTGTTTATGAGAGAAAGGAGAAGAGGAATAAGGAGAAGGGCTGATAAGGAAGTTCAAGTTGCTGATTAAGAGTTTAATTGAAAGGAGTCGACTACGTATATTAATTATGCTTTAAGTTGCTTTATTTATTTAGTTATTCTCTCTTGGTTTTCCTAGTTTAAGTAGGAGTCCGAGAGTTATTTGAGTCTTTTCTTATGAGTGTTATACGTATGTTAAGAGTTATCTTATTCTCCTCGTAATGTTAGGATTAATTAATACGTATATATGTAAGGCTATGGCATATAATAAGACAGATTTGATTATTGGAATATAGACTTTAATTTTCCCCTTCTATCTTCTTCTTCCTTTATCTTGCTGCTCAACTTCCTTTCTTATTTTCATGCAACTTCTTCAACAAGCTGATTATAGAAGACATATTAAACAAGGCTTAGGTCTGAACTCGGAACCTACACTATGCCTTGTTGATGTAAATTTCTTCCGCTTGCTAAGACCCTACCCTATGCAAGATTAGAGATTTGCTACTGCTGAAGTTATCATTGAAGTTTACCTTCATCACTAAGCTATCTATTTTGTGTTAAGGTATAGACCCACTTACTACCTAAAGCTTTCTTGCCTATAGGCAGATCAGTTAGTGCCCATTTTTTATTTTCATATAAGGCTGGAAGTTCATCTTGCATGCTTGATACGACACAGGATGAGACATAGCTTCTTGATAGGGGGAAGGTATAGGGGGATTGGCGATGTATAGGGGGAAGGTATAGGGGGATTGGCATTTTTGTGGATGTAGAATAGAGTGATATTTTATTCTATATGTGATTTGTTTTGAGGAAGACATTTTGTAGTGTCAAGAAGATATTTTTGCTTCCTTTCTGATACTCCATTCTGAGATGGAGTATGTGCACAGGATGTTTCATGGATTATACCATGATCATTGAAATGATTTTGAAATTGGGTGGACATGTATTCTGATGCATTGCTAGATCTGAAAACCTTAATAACCGCACCATACTAATTCTTTATTTCATTAATAAAACTCTGAAAATGCTAGTACACTTCTTTTCTCTCTCTTAGCAGGTACAAACACATCATACAACTGTAGTTGTCCACTAATATAACATAATATTTGCAATTGCCTCGATTGGCTACATTGAGGGCCCACCAAACATCAGAATAAATAAGATCAAATGCTGGAGAAGACTTGGACCTAGGCTGACTCGAAGAAGGCTCTTTGTGATGCTTGGAAAGCTCACAAGTCTCAAAATTGAGGCGTGACATATTACCTATGTTAGGAAATGACATCTTCAACTTATTTAAATGAGGATGGTCTTGTTTCTCATTCCACTGCATAACAGTTGACAAAGAGGATTCAACTAAAACAGTAGAGGATGTAAGTTTGTTATTCGAAAATAGTAGAGCTTCCCATTACTGCATCATGACCAATCTGCTTTGCTGAGGTTGCTTCCTGAAACAAATAGTGAGTTGGTGTAAGTGATACATGACAATTGTTATCTTAGCACAATTTAAAAATTTAAAGGAGATTGATTGGAAAAGATGGAGCACTCAAGATATCTTAAAGTGTAATCGTGGATGTTAGAATCACTTTTCCTTTTACTCTAGTTACAGTATAATTGCCATCAGTAAGAAATACCTCTTCGCAAACAACATAGATCCTCTGAATATTCTTATCAGTTCCAAGTGTGTCATCCACAGATTTCCAGACTGCTGTTGGCAGCAGCATGACATCACAGCTGATTTGGGATACCATTGAATTCTAGATCCATAACCTAACTTGGGCATTTTCCTTTATCCACTCGGAGCTTGTTACTTTAGCAGGTTCCTCCTCAATGTACTTCAGTTTGTCCTTAGAGATAAGGAAACACTTCATTGCAGCAGACCATTGGAGGTAATTCTTCCCATGCAGTTAAGTGGTAGTAATATTTGTACCATTATTAAGGTTAGCAACAGTCAAGGTGGTGATGTTTTCACTTGAGGTAGAAACTGATTTTCCTTTTTCCATCAGTTCAAGCAAAAGAAAAGACAGTATAGAAGGAAGAAAAAAGGAATCAAATGCTAGAAAACTGGAAAACAAAAATAGTATTCTGTATAATACTTGCTCGGAACCATAGGTTCCGGTAATCTTGCTCGCATACCCTGTTGAAAATAACATAACAAGTCTAGGTATTAGGGGGAGGTTAACCATTTTTTCTTCACCCTCCTAAGTTCATCCATTTATTAGTCTAAAAGTATTACAACTGTCCCCTATTTTATGGGGATTGGATTTACAACAGGTAAGAAGAACTATTCGAACTCGTAAATATCTAGGAATAAGTCAACAATAACATACTAACACATGATACGCTAACAAATACATTTGACTAATATTCCTGACATCTCAACAAAGGTTTTATTTTTTAATGTTGGTTGAAAAAATATAGTTAATCATTTTAACTTAATTAGGTAATTCAAGCTAAATTATTATTATTTGTTGAAAATCATAGTTAATTTGTGAGTTAGAATAAATTCATGTGAATTACACTTAATTGTTCAGTAATCTTTTTTATGACTTTGATGATTATAAAATAAAGCTACAAGTTGTGTTGTTTATGCTAAATGAGGTCATAAATAAATTGTTATTAATCAGAGATAATAATATGCTTGATCCTTATGCTGCGTCAGTCACTTACCTATCTTCTTAAGAGGTTCTCTTTGCCAATATTTTACCGCTGTTCTAATTTTCTCCCTTTTGCTTAATCTTGAAGTTAATTGAGAGGGCTCATAACATTGATAATAATCATGCTGGTTGTCAAGCCTGCACATTTTAATCTTTTCATTAATACACCATTTTATTTGCTGATGAGCCTTGTTTCTTTTGGAAGCTCTCTAATTAAATGTAGCAATGGATCTTTTTAACTTGGTTCTCTTATTCTCATGTTGCATTAAAACTTTATACATTATTCCTCATAACTGAGTTAGAAAGGAGACTGGCAAAATTACATTATGCCTCTTGGATGATATTATCTTATTGTTCTGGTTCATGATGTAGTCCACTTTGGTTGTTACGGCAAGAAGTACCAAAAATTGTCAGGTCTCTCAACCGGCAACTGCGGGAGAAGTCTATTAAAACAAAGGTTGTTAAATCATTATAACCTTTTCTTTTTATTTCTTGGCTGATGTATTTACGTACTTCAACTCTCAACTTACTAACCCTGCATAGAATTATGGACGTTGAGTAAAATTATTGTGTTTTTAAAAAAATTGTTGAAGTAGGTGAGCATGAGTAATATATATGTTGCTATGTTACATTGTGATTAGAATAATGTTGCATTTATCTCTGCTTCAGGTTGGAGCTTTCTCTGTTTTAAAGGAGCTTGTCATTGTCTTACCTGATTGTCTGACAGATCACATAGGATCCCTGGTTTCTGGAACAGAAAAAGCTCTAACTGTAAGTTCTAATCTTTCTTCCACCTCAATTATTAAGTTCATTTGATCACATTGTTGTAATCCTACTTTCTGCTTTAGGACAAATCATCCACCTCAAATTTGAAGATTGAAGCTCTTACTTTCACAAAATTAGTGATGGCTTCACATTCACCTTCTGTTTTCCATCCATATATCAAGGTAATGTGTCAATATTTTTCTTGCTTGTTGGTTTTTAGATTCTTTACTTTAACATTTGGGCGGATTCTTATTTTTCCATGCTGTTTCACAAGATGTTTTTTTGGTTGGTTTTTGATGTGTCATCCGCCATTTGATTTGTTGTTTGTAAGAAAAGTTGATTCTTGAATTAGATGTAGTAGTCTCCGTGTTCATTTTGCTTGCCATCTGGTAATTCGGTGGCAAGATGATGCGGGATGCAGTATTATTTGAATTTGCATAGAATTAATTAATAGACATACTAATGTGCGTCAGAATTGGACTATAATCGAATGAGTAGGCAGTTTACTTGGGGTTAGAAACGGGAATGACAGTCTTCTACTGCTGAAGCCTACATGAAGGAAAATTGTTTCAGAATCTCATAAAAAGCAGATTTTATTGCAATGTTCTCAGATAGCAACTATGTATTGAATCTTCATATAAAGGGGCACTGAACATGTTACCCAAATCAGATTGTAAGCAGCAATCAAATCTTTGGAGTCATCCAACTCTGACTGCCGCAGAGATCTATTGTCTGGATGCATTGTCTTCAATGTGCATCAATTACAGATCAATAAAAGATCCTCAACAGTTCTGCTATGAACTTGAATTTAGCAGCTTTCTTGGTGGCCGATTAAATCCAAAGAAATAGACAGCAAATAACAAAGAAAATTCTCTGAGTCAATCTGATGTTCAAAGGCAGTTCAGCCTGTAAACATGGAGTTTAAGCAAAGGACTCTTGACATTTTGTTTGAAACAAAACACCACCAACAAACTTGTGGGGATTTAATTGACAAGTGGTTTGAAGTCATTTCAGGCTGGAATTAGAGAATATCTGACTGGTTAGGGAAAAAATAGTCCAATCCAAATTCCATTAAACTACTGTCAAATTTTATGTCTTAAACTACTGTCTCATTTTTAACAAGAGATAGAAAGTCCCTAACCACAGAAATTTGTTTTTTGTTCCTTCATTTGAAACAATTATTCTTTGTAAAATATACGTATGGCTACTAACGGAAATTTCAAGCCGCTCTAAACATGAGATAAAAGAAGGTAATGGAACTCCTTATAATTCAAAGTGATTTTCTCAAAGTGTAGGATATTTGTTATAACTCTGATTGTAACATCCAAAAAAACATAATGTTACATTTTAGTCATTTTGTCTTTGTGCATTCTTATTTTTCTTGTTTGTACATCCTTGTTAGTACCAAATCATTTAAATTTTATAGTCTCTCGATTCTCTGTGGGTGCAATAGGAACAATGTGTTTAATCATGGCCGGCTGTGTGTATTGCCATTTCTGCCACTGGAATTTTTATTGCTAAATTCTATTAACTGATGTCTAATTTTATAGAATGGTTTCTGTTTAGTAATAGAGTTAACAATGGAAGCTATTCACATGCTGATTTGTGGTCTTATTATTTGCATTTTTTTCGCAGGAGCTTTTCGGTCCAATTATATCAGCTGTCAGTGAGCGTTATTATAAAGTTACTGCTGAAGCATTACGAGTGTGTGGGGAGCTTGTTCGTGTTCTACGGCCTGATATTTTGGTTATCTTTCTATATATATCCTTCATTTAATATTCTTCTATGCTTTATATTTGGTGCAAGTAGTTTTTTGCTGGACGGTTTTTGCCTGGTGGGGGTGTCTTAATGGATTATTGCTGATGGATGACACTTGCAAATTTGAAATCTTATCCATTGCCAATGCGAAAATCCAATTTGGCAATCCATGAATGGAAGGTGGAAGACAGTAGCAAAGATATGGCCTGCATTTATTAGGCTGTTTTTTTCGGTCTGTGTGTGATGGGAGTTTTGTTTTGCTTGCGGTCTATTATTATTATTTTGTGTGTGTGTGTTGTGGGGTGTGGGGGGGGGGGGGGGGGGGGGG
>JAVDBV010001010.1:0-16636 GCA_032619315.1 Piper longum
AAAAAAAAAAAAAAAAAACGCAAAGCCGCCTTCCTTTTCTTTTCTTCTCCTCCACCTTCTCTCCCAACCCCTCGCCGCTGCCCTCCGCCGCCGGCGATACCATCCTCCCTCTCCGACTCTAATCCATGGCGGGCGGCAGCAAGAACCCAAAAAAGAAATTAAACAAAACGCAAAGCCGCCTTCCTTTTCTTTTCTTTCTCCTCCAGCTTCACACCCACCTCCTCGGCGCCGCTCTCCGCCGCCGCCGCCTTCCACCTTCGGCGATACCATCCTCCCTCTCCGACTCGAGTCCATGGCGGGCGGGGCCGAACAGCGGCTTTACACCTCCTCCCGCCTCCACAACTTCGCCGTCCCCCTGGCAGAACCAGAGGACCCTCCACCGCATCAAATTACCCCTTCCCAACTCTCCCCGGCCTCCTACCACGCCTCCCTCCCCCGTCGCGGACCTCGTCAAGAAACTGCCGCCTCTCGTCGTCGACGCCGGCGACCGCCCCGAGACCGTCCGGGAGAAGCTTCTCTCCCGACTCCGCCACGTCGGCCCCGCCGGAGATGTCCCCGATGCGGAGGCCGCTCGAGAAGCCCGGGTCTGGGGCCAGCGGGATGGAGGAAAGCGGCGCTTGCGTAGTGCTGGCCGGCTTGGGTACGTTCCCTATTTTTCTACTTCATTTATTGTCGATCTTCGAAGTGCAAATTATTATGTAACGATATATATGCATTTTTTAATGAATGATCCTCCATTTAGTATATTAATTTTAATTTGCCAACTGCTGCATTTTTTTAAATCCCTTCATACAAGTGCCTTTCCCCTTTTTTTTAAATAATTACCATATCAATTCTTATTACTGAAAAAAGAATCAAAAATAGAAAAATAGGAAATTTAACTAATCAAAATAACACCAAAATAAAAAAAAATTATTATAATCTATCTCTTTATTTAATTAATATATTTTCATTATCGGATTTTATCTCTATGATATCAGATCATTATAGTATATCTCATTAGGTAATGATAGTTTTTATATAAAAATTAAGAGCCATGTATGCATGAACTGTAACTAAAATAACTTATATGAGTTATTTGGAACAATTTAGCTTATTCCGCTGCTTAAAATTTACATAGGTAAATGTAAAAAATAAATAAGTGAGACAATTAAAATAATTTTATATAATTTTAATGCTTTTAACTCTCTCAACTTAATTATTAAAGTAATTAAAGTAAACTTTAGTTGTAGGTACCTTTAAACTAGCATATTTTTAACAAATCTAAAAGTATGTCATATTGATGTCTAAATAGATATAAAAGTTTATCAATCTCCTATTTTTATAATCTACTTCTCATTTATACAGACCCATTACGTGGTGCCCATTAAAAGAGGTTCAAATTATAGGTATAGTTTATATAAACTATAAATGAGGTGCATGCCACCTTAATTTATTCTAAATTTAAATTCTACCTCTAACTTAGGTTTGTGGCATCTTATGCAGTTAAAGCCGAAGTAAGGTATCATTAAATGAACATTTTATATGAACACTTTGGTGATGAATTTGATGCAGTATCGTTCATTGAGGGCTCACAACTCTACCTTCTTGTCTACAAACTCCCGCACCCCAGTTTGGAACAATAATGCCTCTCTAACTGTTGGATCTCAAGGCATACACATCAAGTTTTCAACTCTTGTCTCATACAAATTTCGATGTCATATATTCTATAGCTACATTTGTTTTTCTATGTTGTTTAGTATAGCTATCTAAGATTGCAATGTATAGACTTTGTTGGTGTTTCTCTTTACTGTCATTGTTCACATTTTTCTGATTCTCTGCTGCCTTGGCAGGGCCAATCCTTCTTTAGGACTATCATCTTATTGAGAAACTAGCTCAGTTTGACAGGGAGAGAATACCAGAACGTGTTGTTGATGCAAGGGGAGCTACTGCAAAGAGCTTCTTTGAAGTCACCCATGATATCTCCCCCTTGCCTGTGCCGACTTCTTGCGTGCACCAGGAGTACCAACCCCATTATTGTTCTTTCTCCACAGTCATTCATGAACGAGGAAGCCCAGAGAGTCTGAGAGATCCAAGAGGCTTTGATGTCAAATTCTACACTAGAGGTATATGTTGAACTTGTTGGTTGGTTGACGGTTGGACTTGTCGTGTAGTACTATATTGCATATTTGCTAAGGAATATTTATGGGCTTTTGCTTAGGGAAATTTTGATCTTGTGGGGAAAATCTTCCGTGTTATCTTTGTTCATGATGGAATGAAGTTCCCTGATACGGTCCATGCATTGAAGTCCCGCATTCAAGAGAACTGGAGGGTCCTTGATTTCTTCTCTCATTACCCTGGAGCTGTCACAAGTTCACCTTCCTTTTTTTATGATGTTGGCATCAATCGGACTACAGGCATATGGATGGATCTGGTGTCAACACTTACACTTTGGTCAGCAAGGATGGGAAAGCTCACTATGTGAAGGTCCAGTGGAAGCCCACTTGTGTTGAGAAGAGCTTGTTGGAAGATGAAGCTGTGGTGGTTGGAGGGACCAACCATAGTCATGCTAAGATGGATCTCTTCGATGCAATTGCTGTTGGAAACTATCCTGAGTGCAAGTTGTTCATCCAGATTATTGATCCTGACCATGAAGACGACTTTGATTTTGATCCATTAGATGTCACTAAGACATGGCCGGAAGATATCATACCTCTGATGGCTGTTGGCCGGCTTGTATTGAACAAGAACATTGACAACTTCTTCACCAAGGATGAGTAGCTTGCATTCTGCCCTGCTATAATTGTGCCTGGTATACACTATTCTGATGACAAGCTGCTCCAGACTAGGATCTTCTCTCTTGCAAACACCCAAAGGAACATACTCGAGCCTAACTAATTGATGTTGCCACCAAATGCCCCAAAATGTGCACATCACAACAACCATCACAATGGCTCCATGAATTTCTCGCATAGGGATGAGGAGGTTTTGTTTTGTGATATATTCTAATTGGTCAAGATAAATTTATATACTTGTATAAGGTGAATTACTTCCCATCAAGGCACGACCCATGCCAACATGCTGATAAATACCCAATTCCATCTAGAGTTCTTACCGGAAAGCGTTGAATAGGAGGTGTTATTGAGGAGGGTCGGTGTTGGGAAAAAGACAAACCTCAAGAGCAGTCATTTTCCCCCGTTCCGGAACAAGCATGCTCCAGCCCTCAAATCAGGAGCCCCTAATTATAGCCAGGTTATTGACTACTCGCCTTTCGACTACTTTTCGAAGCACTCTATTCTTGGAGCCCCCGGTTATCCTCACCTAGTTCTTTATCATTTTTTATGAGTCATGCATCTTTCGCTTTTTACTCAATTGGTCCTCTTAACTACTATTTGTTAATAGGCATATGCATTGTGAGTTTATGGTGTAGCTATTCCTACAATTGATGGGCATGAGCATATTGGGTCAGTAATTAATGGGATACAGAAGCGGGTTCTTTGGTATTTCCTTCGGGAAGAACCTGTAAGTTCTTTTATACTTTTCTTTAATTTTTTACCTTACACAGGGAATGATTCGATAGGGGATGAACTAATAGATCTTTGTATTTGATCTTTCCTTATTTGTAGGGACACAAGTCAAGGAGTATTTTCAGTAACATAATCATGAACATCCACCGACTTATGGTTTTAGGGAGTCTTCTTGAACTTAATTCTCTTTATTTTTCATACATTGAGGACAATGTTTAGTTTAAGTTCGGGGGAAATCTTAATTTTTGCGTCGCTTAATTCATTTTTAGATTTAGATATTCATATATATAGTCTAGTTTATGCTTGAAATTTTATCATGCAACGGTATATTAGCCCCTTGGTTCAATGATAGATACATGTGAATTAGTCTTATTTTATATGAGGAATGAACCGAGTAATTAATTTCTTTTGAAGGATGGTTCCCCACCCTATATTATTTTCACGGCTCTTTAGTTACTGTGATGCAATAAGGATTGTACATGAAGGTCATGACTTTTAGAATTTTCCCTAACGATTTTTGAGGCGAAGTATTCGGCTTGCCATGTAGATGGAAAATGATATAGGCAGCTTTTTTTTATGAGTAAGCCTACCTAATATGAATTATCCCCTTCACAATTTCCTGGCCTTTATTGTGCGTGTTTACATGATTACCCTTATTTTTAGCCTTGGCCTTTTTATTGAAAATACATGTTGCTTGAGCCCTAGCACCCTAGTGTTTTGATTTTGTTCTAATTTCTAACATGGATGGATGTTTAAGTAACATTGGGGTGGTGTTTCTTTTCGTATAGTGGTGATTGAGTAGATAGTGTTGATTTTGCCTGTACTTTGCTTTGAAAAAAAGAAAAAAAAAAGAAGAAAATGGAAAAAAGATGAGGCAATGATCCTCCACCGGTACGCACAAGATGAAGCAATGAGCTTCCACCGGTTTGAAATAAAAGTGGTTCGTAAGCTCTAGCAAAAAGAGAAAAAAAAGGAATAAAAAACAAAAAGAAAAAAAACGAGGCAATGATCCTCCACCGGTACGCACAAGATGAAGCAATGGCCTTCTACCGGTTTGAAATAAAAGAGGTTCGTAACCTCTAACAAAAAGAAAAAAAAAAGCAAAAAAAAAGAAAAAAGAAAAAAGATAAGGCAATGATCCTCCACCGGTACGCACAAAATGAAGCAATAGCCTTCCACCGGTTTGAAATAAAAGAGGTTCGTAACCTCTAGCAAAAAAAAAAGCAAAAAGAAAAAAGATGAGGCAATGATCCTCCACCAGTATGCACAAGATGAAGCAATGAGCTTTCACCGATTTGAAATAAAAGAGGTTCGTAAACTCTAGCAAAAAGAGAAAAAAAAGGAATAAAAAACGAGGCAATGATCCTCCACCGGTACGCATGAAGCAATGGCCTTCCACCGGTTTGAAATAAAAGAGGCTCGTAACCTCTAGCAAAAAAAAGCAAAAAGAAAAAGATGAGGCAATAATCCTCTACTGGTGCGCACAAGATGAAACAATGAGCTTCCATCGGTTTGAAATAAAAGAGGTTCGTAACCTCTAACAAAAAGAGAAAAAAAAAGGAAAAAAAAACAAAAAGAAAAAAGACGAGGCAATGATCCTCCACCGGTACGCACAAGATGAAGCAATGGCCTTCCATCGGTTTGAAATAAAAGAGGCTCATAACCTCTAGCAAAAAAAAGCAAAAAGAAAAAAGATGAGGCAATGATTCTCCACCGGTTTGAAATAAAAGAGGTTCGTAACCTCTAGCAAAAAGAGAAAAAAACAACAAAAAGAAAAAAGATGAGGCAATGATCTTATACTGGTACGCACAAGATGAAACAATGACCTTCCACCGGTTTGAAATAAAAGAGGTTCGTAACCTCTAGTAAAAAAAAGCAAAAAGAAAAACGATGAGGCAATGATCCTCCACCAGTCCGCACAATATGAAGTACTGAGCTTCCATCGGTTTGAAATAAAAGAGGTTCGTAACCTCTAGCAAAAAGAGAAAAAAATGAAAAAAAAACAAAAAGAAAAAAGGTAACCTCAATGGTCGACAGCGATTTGGGGATTGTTGGCACAATTTCAATGGTGGCTTGGCCAAGAGCAGCCAATAAAATCAGCATTGTTGCCACAAATGTTGGCCTGTTAGCAGCAACAATCCAAAAAGCTAAGGTGATGATGCAATTTGCAATCTAAAGTAAAATCTGGAGCTAAACTTCAATGACAAAGTTTAGTATTCCAAAGGTTTCTCTCAACTTCAACGACCAAGTAAACAGAGAAAAATAGAAGAAACTAATACGACTATGATTATGAACTACAATACCCCATTTCCATGTGTAGGACTGCAGGCACTTAGAATGGGAATGACCCATGAACCTCCGGCTTGCGTTGCCTTTCGTATGATTTATGAAGTATGACTTATAATTTATAATTCATGATTTACAATTTATGATGACATTAATTTGATCTTATTCAATGCGGCACAAACTCATGAAAGCACGGACTCATGGATGCACTGCCCTAAAATTCAACGGAGAACCTTCATGATTTGATTAAAAGAAGAAGATCAATTTAGAAAGGATTTTTATGATTTAGGGTGGGGGGGGGGGCCACGTCTACTCCTTTCTAATTTAGGGTTTAAGGTTTATACTTATACAATTAACTGTTTACTTGAAAATAAAAAGTAATTCCTGGACTTGATGTAAGTACTAGGGTAAGGAAGAAAAAACAAAATGTAATAGGTGGAGAAAGAAGAAAGAAGAATGTAAAATTTATCCTCCGACAAGAGCCCAATGTTTCAGTTGAAGAAAGGTCGTGAAGTATGAGCCAAATCTTAGAGTATTGTTAGCACATTCCTTTATATTGTGCTGATGGAACTAACCGTGGACCTTACCGTTCTTCCCCTATTATTAATCAGTTGTGTTTTTATTGTATATTTCTTAATAGATCTTGTCTGACAAATTTAGATGGCTAGTTATGTTGGTTTAATTGTCCTTGAACTTGTAGAGAATTGTGGTACACAGAAGTCATGGGTGATCATTGGTCCGATGCTTCCGGCGAAACCCATTCCTAGGGTGTGACGGACGATGTGTACAGGGCCAGGGTATATACTGATCCGCTATTACTAGTGATTTCAACTTCATGTTCCTAAGTTGCAGAGAACAATATGAACTGCGAAAATCTTTTCGGATTCACTCTGCCTTACAACCTTGCTTCCCATAATGGAAAATAACTTGGATTCAGAATTTTGGTTGGACAGGACGAAGCCAGAGGCTATAACATATGTTTGATGCAAAAATAGTATCCCGTGCATTCACTCCCGATGAACTTTATGCCGAAACAAAAAGAAAAAGGACTTTCGAGTCTTTTTTTATGCTGATTCTGTCTCAGAGTTACCTGTGACCTTTGCTGCCACACTTCACGAAAGCGAAGAAGAATACATTGCATGAATGGGATGCTTTCATTCCTCTCGGTGTTGTCCTTCTCTGTATCCAGTGATCTTCCCGAGCGATTGTGGTCTTTCCTATCAAGCTGCGCCTGCTATCTCATTATGAATGTGAGAGTCCATTCACAACATATGCTATTCATTATTATATGAAATAAGTGAGTCAAGTGCGCAAGCAGTGACTAGATTGGATTTATGTTCGGATGGAAACCTTGATCATTGTGACCAATAGTCCACAATTTGCATGTGCTGTTAAGTTTATTGTCTTTAAGTTAGTGTTTTTTTTTTGCCCCCTCAACAGGCATTTACCGGTGTGTATCTGTTGCAGGTAAGAGTGATGTGGAAGCTTCGGCTACTGCAGACACCACCAAGTGCATACCTCATCAAAATTTTATTGATGGATCTATCATTATTGTGTCTCTTACCTCATCCAAATTTATTCCGTTTTGTTGAGCCCTAACTTTTTACTAGTTTTTTTTTGTTGTAATTTTGAAATAATTACTTGTGGACAAGCTTTTGAGGATGAGGATTATGGTGTTATTGTATTGATATTGACATAAACTCCTTTTATCGAGCTTCCTGCATATAGTGTTGGCATCAGGTAGGGCATCTGGCCATAAAAAACTTGTCATTTATAATCACATGGATCCTAATTTGGGATCTAAGTCCCCAACACCCTTATGATATTTGGTGGAAGAATAAGAAAAAGAAGAACATACTTGGGAACTTGTGTACCCTTCTTCTTTATAGACAATTATTTTTATATTATGCTTGATATATCTTATTTTGCTAATTATCAATCATTCTTCTGAGGATGTTTTTTTTAAAACGATTTTTCTATGACAGTTATGAAGTCTGCAAAAGGAATGGACCTAATTACATCACCATGTCATATCGACCAAACCTTTGAGGATGAAACAAGCACAAAATTTGTCAAACCCTTAAGACCACACGCATCCCTCCATCATCGCCGGCAGTGGCACCATGTATACAACAATGGAGGTTCGACAATGGGGAGGATTGGCTTACTGTTCCAATTTTTTAATGTTGATTCATTGATTGTCCGTCATTCTCAGCTTTTTGTTTAGTATATCATCAATGGAGCAGCTTTGCAGCCATGCTCAAGATGAAAGGGCATCTAGGTGACATGTTTTATTTTGGCTGCAATCGTCTGGTTCCTCCACTTCCTGCAATAGTCGTTTACCATCTCATCTTGATTATCATTTTATCAATTTGATTTTTAGTTTCTTTTTATAGCTATTCGTGCTTTCAATTTTTGTATATTTGTTCAGAATTGATAGGGATGATGAAGACCGGACATAGGTGCAGGTTCTTAATTCCTACTTTCAGAAAGCCGCGATTCTATACAGAGATGCTTCCAAACTTGTCAAAGGTAAAATCACATTTCAAATTTCATATTAATTGTGGGCTGTAGTCCAATATGTTTTACCACCTATTTGGTGTGTAATTTTGTTATTCTTTTGTGTCATATTCATGAGTACTTAGTTTATTCCTTTATTTTTATATATAATAGAATGCTTCATTTTGATGACTGTAAAATGAACCTTCACTACTGTGATCTTTTTGCTCATCAGGCTATGGCTAATTCTTTTGCGCATGAACTTGGATAGGAGCAATATTAGGCTAATTTTATTTGTCTTTTCAATTTATATATTATATTTTATTATTGCTACCATTAATCAATATGATGGTTTAAGGAGCACTTTTGACATGGCGTTTTATTTGCATAGATTTTTTGCGTCATGAATATCAGTTATGTTAATTTAATAAGGTGATAAAAAAACTTTCACATTTCTTCTCAAAGATTATTAGTATTTTTATTACACCTTCAGCATTGGTATTTTTTTTGTTATTATGTTGATTTAACAAGGTGATAAAAAATTTTGACATTTCTTCTCAAAGATTATCAGTATTTTTATTACACCTTCAGCATTGGTATTTTTTGTTAATCGTTGTCGTCAGTGGAGTTGGCCTTCAAGACGAGCAAATTAATCAAAAGGTGACCAATAATTTTATATGTTGAGTAATAGTGCTTGATTTAAAGATTGAGTTTGTGTAGTTTGTTTACTATGTCTATTTTCTTCCTCTTGATCTTTAGATGAAACCTAACATTTGGTTTAATTTCTCACTCAAATTGGTCGTGATTTCCTTTGTATCCCAAATGTGATGATACTTATGTGCAATTGATCAATTATTTACTCTATTTTTCGTCATAGTAATTATATTTATGCAAGATAAAAGTTGTGTTTGAAAAAACTAAGATGGGTCACATCTCATATAGTTGATATGAACTACGCCTCTAATTTATACCTCTTTTAGTAGGTGTCACATAATGGTGTGGGAAGTAGTGTATATAAATGTGTGAGTTTGTAGATTTTTATCTTTTTTAGACATCAATATTAACTACTTTTATAAAATACATAAGTATAGAAATATTTTAAAATTAATTTTATTGTAATAATTTTGATAATTAGGATATAAGGGTTTTTAAGCATATATTGATTTTAAAATATATAAATATCTTGATTATTTACTTTTAGATTTGTTGATGTGGGTTTTTATTAAGACCACTAAAATGCTCTAAATTGAAGTTAGAGCTCATATAAGTTATATGAGTTAGAGGTCATATATATATGGCTCATATAATGTTAGAAGTTGATGTTTCTCTTTTGATCATAGTTGATAATAAATAGCTAGAAAGCATATTTTGCAAGTGTTTAGAGGATACCATTGGAATAATTATGTGGTTTGTTTTGTTCGGAAAATGTTATTGAGTTGAGTTCCTTAAAAATTGGGTCATAATGTAGTTTGTGGATGAGCTCAACTTAAAGAGCTTTTATGATGTTGTATGGATGAATCTTTAAATGTTGATTAATAATGGCATAACCAACGCTCATCAGCTTAGCTTTTGCTTAGTCCTGCTTCTCTCAGTATATTCTGGCAAATATATTATATGCATTTCATTTGGATTTGTGACTATTTCAAATTATGGTATTTTTAGACATTGACTTATTTTCATGTTGATAGGTGTGAGATGATTTCTATATGCATCGCAATGGAAGTTTATTAGCATTCTTGCAATCTTTAGGTTCTAATAAAAAAAAGGCCTAGACGAACATTACCTATTCGGTATGTTTGATTCCTTTTTCTTGCAATATTAAGTTGTCACAAACCATTATTCAATTAGATTGCCTTTTTGGGCTATTAGTGTTGTAAACATCACGTAGAAGTTGAAGATATCACATAGGAGCTAATTTTTTTGTTTTTTTAATGAAGTACACAACAGTTAAAGTTACTGACATCATTATATAATGTATTCCTAATCTAGAATTTTATTTACTACTTATTTATGTTATAGATTTTACACAATTTGTAACTCAGACTTCAATTCTTTGGAGCAGGTGGATGACAAATAAAAAGAATTATTTAATAAATATGTAGTAGGAGATGACAAACAAATCTTATACATATATTTGTTGTTGATTTTGAATTACTTATTACTAAAAGGAAGATGCAAACAACTTAAGTGACTAGAAGGATTATGTAAGATTCAGTTTGTGTTGTATTATGACTTCTTTTTTTTGCAATTGACATAAGCAAATTTACACTTTTTAGCATTTGAATTTTTTATAATAGATTGGCAATATACTGTTTTTTTTATTACAACTGTCAGACAATCTTACTCTAATCTCATTAATATTACTGAAATTTGACGGTCACAGCCTTGGTTTAGAGGTGTTGAGAAGGTGAACCAAGGTTTCTCGTGCTGTAGACCATATTTTTGCATGCTATTTACTTTTTTTTTTGTATTCATAAGAGGTAGATTTACAAGTTTCATGAATTAAGTTTTGCTTGACTTGGCCTTTATGAGCAAATATATGGGTGCCAAAATTGATAAAAGGTGACAGCTTTACTATTTTCGGTTGCCAACCCGCAATTTTTCTGAATTTTTACACCTTGTTTTAAGTCTTATTTGGATGCAATCCTTTGCATGATTGTAGGTTAGGATGTTAACTATGTCGTGTTAAAATACCATGCTAAGTGAACATCATTAAGGGCTTGAACAAAACCCTAAATACATTGTGTGCTTACTGTGTTGTTGCTATGATATGTCATGCTCTAAGTTTGTGGTCATTTTTAGCTAGTTTAAAGGCTCAATAAAATCTGTAAATATTATAGGACTTATTATGTGTCTACTAAGTTAAAAATTATTTAGGTAGCTAATGAATCGGATTTTGTGGAGTGGACAAGAATTTAGGGTGAAACCCTAGTTCTTTAGCTCTAGTTAAAAATCTCAAACCCTAATTATTTGGTGGTGAAATTCCATGAAATTTCACCTAGACCTTAGGTTATGTCCCTACATCATCACTCTTAAATTTGGTAGCCAATGGTTGGGTAGATTTTCTGGTAGAAATTCTCCAAACCATGTAGGTCAAGCTAGCTCTAGAAATGGACATATTATTATAGCTAACAAACAAAAATGTTTAAATTTATTTAGATAACATAATTGATAGTATCTTATCATTTCTTGCCTAATACTAGTTATTATTGTAGGTTAATCACATATTTGAGTTGAAAATAATTTAGTGTTGTAAGGTTTTCGGTATAGATGATTATAGTGTGTTTTTAAGAATAATTATTATTTATACTATGTATATGAAGTATAATTACTATTGTCAAATCTTCGTTGAGAATTTTATATACTAAATTATTATGATAAAAAAAATGGAAATAGGTTAGTTGATCATGGACATTTTATATATTTTTTATAAATGTTGGTCATGCTTTATAAAACTTTGGATGTCTTGCCGCTACATGTCCTGCGTGTGGTGCAATATTTTGGAAAGATCTTTCGTTGAAT
Source organism: Piper longum (assembly GCA_032619315.1). NCBI lineage: Eukaryota > Viridiplantae > Streptophyta > Magnoliopsida > Piperales > Piperaceae > Piper > Piper longum. The sequence continues at coordinate 11,814 of JAVDBV010001010.1, forward strand.
GAATTTTTGTTGCGGAAAATTTTTAAAAATAGAATTGATTTTTTGAAGAACATGAGATGGTACAATACAATGTGTGTATTTACTTCTATATGAGGCTATATAAATCATGGTATCAACAAAGGGAATGACCCATATGCTTATAGACTAACACAGAATATATCGTAATATTGGATCACTTGTATGATATAGAAGATGAAGTTCAAAGTAGACTAACTGCTTTGCAAGGAAAACTTAAATGTTATTTTTAATTATTTAATATAATTTATTAATAGCCTGCATATTACACTTGTCTTACGATAATTTTATATAAAATTTCAAGAAAATATTATCACAAAGTTCTTTTTATAATAATTACAAAATGTGAGAAAGCTCACAAAATAATCTTCTGTGGTTATAAAAAAGAATACCTTTGACAAAAAAATGAATGCAAAACCACCAGCTAAAAAGTGACACATTGGCAAGATGCTGCTTTTAATTATTGGCAGGCTAGTTTTTGCATGCTAATTTCTTGCATCTCTTCTTTGGTCTCATTCATAACTTATGAATTGAAAATTTCCAGAGATGAGCATCCACACAATGTATTTACATCTATGCTGACAATTATGACCCTTGTTTTGGAAGAAAGTGAAGAAATAACTCCGGAGCTGCTTGGTTGCCTTTTAAAAAGTGTAAAAAAGGAAGATGAACTAAGTTGATTGCCTTAATCTTAATTTCTTTGCTAATTATATATATTTTGGGAGTGCCGATTTTTATTTTTTCAAACTGTTTGCTACTCACTAAAATCTACTTTTACGAGTGAATTTTCCCCTCATCTTAGGTGTTATAGGGAAGGCTTCTGGGTAAAAACTTGTTGCTTAGTTTTGATGTGGACTTATGTCATATGTTAGTGTGTAAGTGCCTTAATCTAAATTTCTTTGCCAATCATTTATTTTTTCAAACTGTTTGCTACTCATTAAAATATACTTTTATGAGTGAATTTTCCCCTCGCCTTAGGTGTTATAGGGAAGACTTCTGGGTAAAAATTTGTTGCTTAGTTTTGATGTGGACTTATGTCATATGTAAGTGTGAAAGTGGTCAATTATTGATACAAAATGGATTATGATGATGATGAAGACGGTGCTGCATTGCTGCTGCTAATATTTTGCACTGTAATTGTGAAATTTTTTTGTGTATTCTTCATTTGTAAATTACATAGATCCTAGTAGCACCTGTGAATCAAATTTTGCGTTCTGGCAAGTTTAGGGTCTTACTTGTTATTATCAATCATTTATGATTTCCTAGATTTAATTTATTTTTTACGTTAAAATTTTCAGGATGATAATGAAAACAAATTATTTCCGAGGCAGACGGTAACAAGTTAATGCATGTGAGTTGCTTGTCTAGTATTAAATGATGTCAAGCTTATTTCTTAGAATTGTTGGATGCTTGATTTTAACAATGTTCAAAGTAGTTTTCCTAGTTCATGTGCAGGATACTCGAAAGGTTGGGGTTCTGGTACGTTTGGATCCAACAACGGTACGCGTTTGCCCTGGAATAATAAACTATGGCTCAAATGGAAAGGTTATTATTTTTCATAATTGTAGTAAGACCTACTTAACTTCCATTCATGCAGTTATAACTGAAGGTGGTTAGACACCTAAAAAAGAGCCCATAAACTGAAGAAAACACCTTCTACAGATGCAGCTAACCATCCACAGGTAGATAGCAAGAAAGATTTTGTTAATTCCTTTGAGCAGAAAGATGCTGGCTCTATGCCTAAATCACCAAGTGCTAAAAATAGAGCTGCACCATCCAGTCCTGAAGGAAAATTAGATGTTGTTTCACCTTCTAAGTCGAATCACAAAATGACTCTAAGTTTGATGTAAAGTTTAGGAAAGGGACCACTAAATATTTACTTCAACACTCCCCCTTATGTGCAAACAAATTTTTTAAGGCTTAGTATGTGGTCAAACACGGGGAAAATAGTTCATTGGTCACAATATGGGCAAATTTCTCTGGGCATATATTGCCAACGGGATTTGAAGTCCAAACCTTTGGATTTGATACCATGTAAAGTTTAGATAGTCTAAATACTTGTCCCAATAACTCAAGCTGTTAAGAAAGGGAACTATTAAATATTTACTTCAACATTTGACTTACAATCTAATTATTCAACCCGTCCAAAAGGGGTCGTCCCGCTAAGAGATCATCAAATGATCAAGTGCCTAAAGGAAGAAAATAAAATAAGGGACTCTAGGGTGGCTAATGATTTGGACTTTAAATCTGATGGTTCAAAGTCAACATCAAAGGACCCAACCCTAAAATGAAGCCGTTCATTTGAAGAGATTAGCCCCAAAAAGGAGTCGGCATCTTTGAAGGAAGGAAACAGAAGAAAAAAGCAAGGGTAGACCTATTAACAAAGAAGGAAGTAAAGGATCAGAAAAAAAAGGTATAATATGTTATTTCCATTGTAGAATTGGCTGTGTTATCTAATCAGAACTTGTTATAAGTTTACTTGTTATTGAAATTTAATATACATATTTTTGAAGAAAATGTGTTCTGAAAAAAGACCACAAAACTAGATGCCCATAAATCAATCCTAATTTGCAGCTTTGAGATCTGACTGCTGGAAAGCTATTGCATGAATTCAAGTGTCATGAAGCCCAAATACAATGCATTAATTTCTGTCCACATGAGTTTCTTTTAGCTACAGGTGTGTTCTTTGGTGTATGCCCATTTTTCTCTTTGGTTCTTAAGAAAGAAATCTTGTAAAAAAAAAAAAACTCGTTCATTTTTGTGTGTTTTTATGCTGATTGTTTGATCTTGGGAAATCAATCAGTGTGCAAAAGCCACCAAATAGCTGACATTTTCATATTCATGTTTTCTGAATTAAGTCATCCACAATTAATTATATCCATCAGCTAGCATCTTTTGCCTTATCCATGCTTCTTCTGTTATTACTGTTTTTTCCACCTTTTCTTCTCTCTCTCTCTCTCTCTCTCTCTCTCTCTCTTTTTTCTTCTCTGCATTCTCAGTCCTTTTTACTCTCGCATTTCCTTGTTCCTTCTCTTTTCTTCTTGCCACAGATCTTCACAGTTTTCATTTAGTTGTTCATCTCCTCGTGTTGCAATTCTTCTCCATCTTAACATTTTCTCCTTGTGAAACCCTTTGCTGGATATCATTGTAAATGAAGAGGTGGGACAATGTGATATTGAAATGAACCACAACATTGCTGATTCTAGGGCATTTGCACCTGTTCTGATCAGTGGGTCTCATCTATCTTCACTTGCAAAACATATTTTTGTGCACATAATTTTCAAGAGTGTAAATGTGGAGCACATACTCAGACCTGGCCCAACAGCTATTACTTTTTTCATCAAATTTCCTCATATCTTACATAGTCTCACATCTGGGAAAAGTGGATGAGGCTTGTAGTGTTTGTCCAGCTAATGTTTTGCCAGAGATTTTCAGCTACATGATTGTTTTTCTGTATGTATAAATAATTATTTTTTAACTTGAGTTGACATCTCATTGAACAGGTTCAGCTGAGTTCTGGGATCTGGAGACCTTCGAATTGATTGGTTCTGGTGGACCAGAGGTTCGTAAGCTACATCTGAAGATTTGCCATTTGTTATGTTGTTTCTCGGCTGTATTGTACACTTGCAAAATTAATTACTTTTAATCCTCACTAGAGTTAATAGTACTTGGAAGTGTCATCTCTTTCATTTTTCTACAATAGTGTCTGCTTTTGCGAAGTTTGCTCCTTCAAAGTGTTTGTTCAGCGTCAGTTTTGAGATGCTTATTCACTGAAACTACATAGTTGAGTGATGAGCATTTACTTCGACCATGCCTTTGGCTAATTGGTTTTGCCAGCTTACTTCATTAACTTCATCTCATTTTCAGCTTCGCGGTTTAATCCCTCCCCAGACCACACGCATGTGGGAGCCTTTGTGCAATGGACTTCCCTTTATATTCCAATGGGGGGTAACGCTGCCACAATAGACCCTTTGTGGTCTGACCCTTTCACAAGCTCCGTACATGTGGGAGTCTTTATGCACCTAGCTATCCTTATAGATGTTATATCCCATTATATTTGACAGTATACTTTCTAAAATTCCAAGGTCATGTTCTAGTCATTTGTATGGTGAGGGGAAAAGGAAATTTTGCTACAAGCATTTCTCATGATTAATAGAACATTTCACCATAATATTGCTAATGATCTATATTGGAATTGATGCTTTCGTATGAATTAATTTTTAAAAATTAAGATGGTATAATTACTTGTCCTCAAAAGCATGAGCTGCAGGAAAGGGAGCCATTTGATAATTACTTTAACACTCATGGTCAATACGAGAATATTTCTTAACAAATATGTAAACATATAGTTAAGCATGAATCCTAGATTAGTGCAGCTTCTCTTGCGCTTTTGCTTTCATTGAGCTTATGAGCTATTGATAACTCTGTAAAAGAGTTATTATTCTATGCATTTCATGTTGAATTTTGTCATGTTTCGAGTTGTTTTTACTTTTAAGTTTTATTAGTTTAAGAGTCTATTATTTATTCTTAATAATGCGAGAAATTATTGTGATTTTGGTGTAAAAAGTGTTAATTAATGTTGTTCTATCAGGGTATAAGAGTTTAGAAGACAATCCGGAACAAATTTGGAGAGAAATCGGGCGAAAAAGTAAATTTTGGACGGACGTCACTGTAGCAACTCGGGTTGCGGTACTGTTTATCAGCCGGGTCGCTACAGTAACAGCGACCGGGTACTGTAGCGACCCGGGTACTGTAGCATGTGGGCCCTACTTGGAAGATTTGGATGGATTATAAACTTAATTAGGGTT
>JAVDBV010001011.1:0-20526 GCA_032619315.1 Piper longum
ACTTAAATTTCAGCTCAAGATATATTCTCTTACTACAAGTGGCGTGAAACTTTGTAATAGACTTTCCCAACAAGGTGTTTGAGTTGGGTATATGGAGTCGAGGAATTAAAGTGACAAAAAATCCCACTAAGGCTTGTAATTTGTAATATTCAAAGAAAATAGTGGATTGTGATCATCGACCTCACCGTGGACTGACTTAGGGATTCGAGTTGAACCCTAAGGAACCACGTAAAAATTGCCTGTGTGTCATTTTGATGCTTGTGACATTATCATTTGTATTATTTTATCGCACTATCTCTTTGCGCGGCAAGGGCGCCTCGGTCCCACCGAACCATTCAAACCTGGATCGAATCACTTGAACCGGTCACCCCGAGGGCGGACGATCCCGCGCCCGAATAATAATCGATTAGATCGATTTAAACTGATTTAACTATTAATTAAATATGCAATGGCGGCATCTACCCCTTGCATCTGCTTGCCTGATTTATATATAAGTTGTTATTATTTGATAGAACACAAATAATAATATATCAAATATTACACTTATGAAATTATAATCTTATAATAATAAATAGTGATTCTCTTTTATTCTTATATTAAATTATAAATTTATGTATTTATATTAAAAAAACATGTAATTATATATTTTATATATTTATATTATAAATTTTTAAATTTTTATATATAAGCAATTTGAACCGATTTAATTAAATTGATTCTTGTCCGATTTAGAATGATTTCAATCCGATTTATTGACTCCATCCAAAATAAATTCTGATTTCCATAATGATTTTTGCAAACATGTAGAGGGAAACCAGACAAGGTATCTTCTCGCAAGAAGTGGCAAACAGCGCAGCATCTCATGCAGCACCATGAACGCCATGTGCATGGGGTTCCAAGCAGAGGTATCCTCATGGTAAACGGCCACCGCCTTCACCTTCCTTCCCTTATCATCTCCGACCAAGTCCACCTCGTACGGCTTCGTCCGATACGTCTCATGGCAGTAATACACAGCTTACAAATATGGTTGCCGGTGGCACGTCACCGACGTCAACTTGTTTCCGGCAGGTGCCATTGTCACCTTCACCTCCGATTCAACAATCTATTGATGATTCCGATTGTGGCCGTTGTCGACGCCGTCTTTTTGAGAGGTAGTTGTGGGAAGGACGCCGACATGATCAGTGCCTAGCCTAGTCATAACAAAGTCCACCATGCCCTCCATTGATGTGGCGCAGAGCTTCTCCTCTCCCTTGGCTGCAGGCAACTCACATGTTTTCAGTGTCTCCCGGACAGCTGTTGCCTCTGCCGATCGTGGGTCTATCGAGAAATGGCGCAGGATGGAGGAGGAGCTGCCCGACGAGAAGGGAATGGTGCTAGCGACCTGGGGAGGGAGAAAGCCAGGCTGCTGTGGAGGAGGCTTGGTGAACCGCAGCCACATCTTTGAAGAACGCCACCGCCGGGTCGTGGAGGAACTCGTCGGCGGCGGCGGGTGAGGCGTAGCCGTAGGGGAAAGGGTTAAGGCCAGGGTACACCCGGACGGTCACTGGCTTCCCCTTGTGGTTGGTGTTCCATGACGTACATCCACATTTGTGCTCCTATGTCCACCACCACCACCTATGCCTCCTTCGAAGCTGGCATTGCCCCTTCCAGCCGCAGCATCTACAGGAGTTCCGACAGTGTTGTCCTCTGGCTGACCTGAGAAGCAGAGTACGCAACAAGAGTACGTGAAGAACTTGTAAGCAAGAATATTTTGACAGAGTTATGTTTGGTTGGGAACAGAGATAGACCACTTGGAGATAAAGAGATTTCGGATTGAGCTTGGCATCCTAGTGTACGGCAATTTGGCGTGCAAGAAGACTTCCGATGGCTAAGTTGGGGTAGCTTGGTAAAGATGAGGCCAGCAGGGAAGAGATCAGTACTAGCATGTATGGAAAACGATCCATCGATGTTGATCTGCTTGGTAATTAGAGGCAAGGATGGATCAAGAAATGACGTACAGGAGAGTGAATTTATACGAATTTTCAATCAAGAACAGCGATAGCATGCTCGTGTTTAATTCACTCAACTGTCGTCTTCTCAACAACATAAAGAACAGATGATATAACAGTTAGTACAAGCAAGCTCACGCTGTTCTGCAACCAAGGAAGTTTCGTTGTAGCCTACCAAAGTTACCGAATGCTTCTATTATCTACACTTTCAAGAACAGGCTCGTGCCTGAATTCAAGGAAGGCCAATTTAAGAATCTCGCACAAGAAAGGCGTGAAGAATGGCAGAAAGCATACCAACAAGCTACTTAAGGAACAGACCACAACAACGGGAATTTCTTGAAAGCTTTGAATTTAGTAGTTAACAAATAGTTGTGCCGGAAAGGTAACAGAAAGCAGCAGTAGTACAATGAATGCACTTCCAGCTTTCAAGTGGGTGAAACTCTGCAATATACCTTCAAGGAAGTAGTGGGATGAAATTCATGAAGACACATTCAGACGACTAAAGCTAGTAATGAAGTTTCAATTGCTTGGCAAAACCCACGCGAAGCATCAAGCCACAAGAAAAATTAAATGATGACACATTTCAGTACAAATTATTATTGGACACCATCAGAAGAAAAGAAAAAACTTATAATGACAAAATTTGTGTCTCATTGCTACTTTACAAGCTGCCATTACAAGAAAGAATTTGTTGGTTTTAACCCCACGATTAATAAAATTTGCATGACAAAAGCGTACCGAGAGGCTACATGCTGCCTCTGCCATCGTAGAAATGCTTTTAGCATTCCACCAATTGATTTATGGACTAGTGAACTTGCGGCCAGACATTTTTTCAGCTTCATAAATAATATGGTTGATGAGGCCCCTTGCAGCACTGCAAATGTATCACTTAGATTTAAAAAATGTTGAGGATGGAAAATCATAGATTAAAAAATGTAACAAACAACACTAACTCATCCTTGAGCTTCTGGATCTTGTCAGGATCTGTTTCATGCATATGCTTCTTGAACTGCTGTCTCACCATACCCACAACTAGTTCCGTATTATGTTGCTGGGCAGGTCAAAATTTATATTAAATTTTTTTACTCAATCCACTTATTATAGGAAAATGAAAACAAAGATAACAAGTACGAAGAGAGAAATACCTGATGACCAACAAATTTTGCTCTCCTCAAACACTCTCGATAGAGCTGCAAAAATTTCCCAACGAAAATATTATAAAACATGGCGTGCCACCATACTCCTTCACCCGATTTCAAAAAATGGTAAGGGGATTGTGATATTATTACTCTAATAGCATTGTTGGCAAGCTCGGGAGGCAATGCTGTCTGAAGTGAAGGCATTTTTCAGGCTTACACCAACTAAAAGGAAAGATAGTCATTCAGCATTAAGGAAAATGAGCTCAAACATTGAAGCCAGAGAATACTATACGGGAGATCGTAATAAATAAGTGAAAAAAGTACATGTATATCACAAAGTATCATTAGCAACTTTATTCATTACTGTGTTCATCAAAATTACCAAAAGCTCAAATCCATATCAAAGGTTCAAAATGAAAATTTCAATTATTGTTTCAATCATCGGATAAGAAATCAAATGTATATCACAAAGTATCATTAGCAACTCCATTTCAGCTTGTACTCAATAGACCATTGCATCACTATGTTCATCAAAATCACCAAAAATCCTTAATTTACGTTTCAAAATGAAAACTCCAACCATTGTTTCGTTCATCGCTTCATCATCACCAAAACCCCAACTTGGGGCAATTCAGGATTCTTACAACCAAAAAAAAAAACCAGCCCTCTCCAATCCAAGCTCATCCGCCAAAACAAGCCAACCCTACTAGACTCTTCCAACGAACACATCCAATTATTACAAACAATTCAACAACCACAAAAGGAGCCAACTTTTCGATAAACCTCAAAACATTGTGATCCTCATCATGCTTTGGAAATGAGACCGATTGCAATCTACATACTACATTATCAAACAAAAAGTAGAAGAGAAAAGCTCATTCCAAGGGATCAGAAATTAGGACGGACCTCGGCGGCAGCGGCGGCGGCGGCGGCGCCGAAGATGGTCGGCGGAGAAGAGAGAATGAAGTGGGAGGTGAGATTGGGCTTATTGCCTTCACCAAACCTGGGCCTAAAACGGCCCAGAATTTGACCTAATATTTGATTACACCTTTTTAAAGCTCTCAAAATGTGGTTCATAGATCAAAAATGAGTTTTTTTTTATCTTAATGAACTTACAAAACTTTCATTTTTTCTGTGTATTTATTTTTTGCCACATATTTTACAGACAGTACACCATGTGTTTTTCAGAAACTCATTGCGAGAAAAAAAAATCTGGAGAATAAAAATTGTTATGAATAATTTATTAGATTAGTGAAATTGTGAATCTAATTTATATTATTAAAATAGATTAACAACATAAATAATATTTTGTTGTGAATGAAATTAAATTGTAAACTTAATGTGAATCTCTTTAATTCTTTATTTTTTAGGCCTACAAGTTTATGAATCAAATTTAAATGAGTGAAAGGTGTGAAATTTAATTAACGAGCTTTTAGTGTTTTTTTAAATTGATTATGAATAATATAAAAATTGTGTAAATAGGATTCACACTTAAAAAACTCGTATCACTAACCCATTAATTTAGATTTATAGTCCAGATTAATAGGTGCAATTAAGAGTTCTAATATCACTAACCACCCCGTAATAATACTTCTACAATATTTTCGCTTAAACTTTGTTGACAACCAATGCAGAAAGAAATTATATATGTTGTACTAACTAGTAACAACTCGCTATGTAGCCAATAAATGTTTCAATTTAGAATTTTTCTTTCTATTTCTATTATTATTGTCAGGACGTAACAAGCATGGTTTCATTTAAATCGGTATACTATGTACCGCTACGATTTCTATTTCTATTATTGTTGTCATGTCTACCATTCAGGTATACTATGTACCGCTAAGATTTAATTTTTTGTACCATTTACATCGGTATCATTTTTTAGCATAAGTTTTTTACAAAATCCATTTTTTTTAAAAATTCAATATTTTAATTGGTATTTAATAAAATAATAATGAAAAAATATATTTTAAATATTTTATTAATAATTTTAAAATATTGTTCAACGTAGTAGTTCAACTTAGTTAAAGAGAACATATCTTATACCACTTAAAAATCTAACACGGTCAACGATAAAATATTTAAAATTATTAACAAAAGATGCACGGTCTAACTAAACAAATTTATATTATTTACCTATTGGAAAAATTATCTTATTCATGCTCAAGTCATTTATAGAGTTCGGGAATTGGTGACGGACGAAGGAAAATTTTAAATCTATGAATCATATGGCAACCTAATTTGCCCAACCGATCAGTGCCCACCGACAGTATCACAGACGAACGTAAATTCCATAAAAAAAAAACGTCGATTTTGATATCTCTTTTCTGTAAACAATTGATCGATTCATATCATATGTACAGCACAAAGAAGGGGGGAAAGAGGGCTGCACAGTGAATTATGTACAAAATTGGCCACTGAACAGCAACACAATTACAATAGGAACAAAAATTGAGCTATGCAACAAAAAGGAACAGTTAGTTGAACTTCCTAGCTCCAAGAAAGCAAAATTCCTTTTGAAGTCTCGATGATTGGTGAAGCTTCTCATCCCTGAAAAATGTGGTGAGCTTACAAGCATCAAATGTAGCAACCGTGGGTTGCCATGTTAAAAATAATGGAGATGGCCCCGAAAGAAGCCAGGGTCTAATGCGTACCAGAGACTTTTCCTCCATCCCCATGAAGGTCCATGTTGAGTCAGCAGCAGTAGACAATGCTATTTACAAAGCACACAGGTAAGATTCCATCGAACCCTACGTTTAAACTTGACATGAAGAGAAACTAAAGCATAAAAGAAAAATAATTAGGCTTCATAGGGAAGTGCTACAGAAACACCATATACATGACATTATATTAATTAATACCCAAAAGTGAAGCAGCAGTTTCCATGCTCTCTTTCAGCAACAAAGCAGCCTCCTTGACCAAAGAAGAATCAACCTCCAGTAACAATTCATCATGTACCTATGAAAACATTCATCACAGCTGGTATGATACAGATATAGTAAAGCAAAAAATGAAAGCATGCATGAACTTGACAAAGAGAACACATCATATTATCATCTAAAACTAGATGTACCAAACCTGCAACAGAATCCGACAACCCGTCAGGTTGGAAAATTTAGGGCCACAGGAAGAACCAAATCCCTCCAAAACTACTGAATGGGACCCTCCTCATTGCAATTATAATTATGTCAGCAGCTGAGCCCTAAAATTACAGTTGATCATCAATTAAAAAGAACTATAAGCAATATTTCATCCATTACTGCCAACTCCACAACCTCTCTTTCATGAGTATGGATGACAAAAAAAGCCAAACAAATGGCACACACATTACTAACAAATTGAATGGTATAGAGTCTATGGACATTAAATCAGTATTTAACCTTAAGCAATTCCAACAAATAATGAAAAAGATATCTCAAGTACTCTACCAAATCTAATCTCTAGATCTAACAATTTTCATGTACACGGACTGCAAAAACCTCACTGTTACAGCTCAGCAATAAGAAGCCTCGACACACTAAATATCAAAAACATCATTTTACCTGGCAAATAGAATTCACAGCTTGACGCTGAGCTTTATCTTTTTCTTGACCGCTACCATATTTTATGCTGAGTCAAGAAACCCATTCTCCCATTAAGAGTCTATATATCTAACCATAGTAATAAAAAACTTATGAGATCATACTGCAAAAACATACCCAAATGCAAAAGATGAGCAAAAGATTACCCTTTCTGGCGACAAAACTTGGCTTCTTCACAAAGCCAAGTGGAAACACCTGGGAAAGAGCTTTTAAAGCTCTGAATTTTAGCGACAGCTTCATCTGTACTGCATTCTAATTGCTCTGCAAGAGTATTTGCACCCATGCCATATAGTATTCCGTAGACCAATCTTTTAGTTTGGTCACTTTCCTTGGAAGTGATATCTGATTCCAATTGTCCTGTCCGCCTTGCGGCCATCATTTTGAAAACATCACCGTCTGGCTTGTTGAGGAGTTCAATAATCGAAGCATCTCTGGAAAAATTAGCCATTAAACGAAGTTCTATCTATGAATAATCAGCACCAAGAAGGAGCCAGTCATCCTGATACCCAAATAAAAGGCAACTTTACTTCCAAAGTGACAGTACTCCTACACAAAAGATCTACAGCCAAGAAATAATTATTACCTGAGTTGGAATACGAAAATCACGAGCATTTATTTGATACAGATGGTCAGCAGCCGAGAAGCTTGAAGGATTTTTATTATCATGTTCCAATGTAAAGTTAATCATATGCTGAACACACTATACAAAAGGCCACATAAAAAAGGACCAATACCTAACCAACAAAAGAACAATAAGAAAACTTGCTAATATAAACTGAACCGGAAGATTAGGCTCCTCCACAGAAAGTCATCCTGTAGATGTTGATGTCTGAAGCCAATTGCCCCGCACTGTGTACAGTTGCGACCTTTCACAAAGTCTAGACTGCAAGCATATTGAACCCAGCGTACAGTTTCAGAGCTTTGATAATGTCCTGTACTCCTTTGTCACTGCAACAATCTCATGTTTATCCCTGAAAAAGCAATTAAAAAAACAGTTTTTGGCAAAATTTATATTATTGGAGGATCATATAATGATAATTCTACCAATACTCGTGCATTGTCATTTCTAAACCCGAACAAAGGAGGGTTGGCATTAGGAAGGACATCCGGCCATCAAAACTTTGTTATATGTACACGGATCCAATATTAGAATCCGTGCATTGACCTCTTTTGGAATAAGGTGGAAGAAAAAGAAGAGGGTTGTGCGATGATGAAATATTTTTTTAAAAAAATACCTAAGATAGTCCAAGGAATGCTTATCAGTACTTGGATGTTGTTTGCCTTTCTTAGATCCCTCTGGAACAGGTAACTTCAAGTGATTGTAAAGAATATCAGGAGTTTTAGCAGTGCTCGAAATAGAAAAGGATCTGCCAGCAAGCTTGCAGGCTTTTGTACGAAGCTCCCTTAACTTTTCCAACAGCAATTGCCTCGCTTAAGACAACTCCATGTTAACGCCTATGCCACAAAGGTCCATTTCGGCCAAGACATTGACCTACAGTGCATTTATTCAAGCTAACCATAAGGAGAAGTCACAAGTTTCTTGGTCAATAGAACCAGAAACTTTCTCTACTTTACAGCTAATTTTCCACAAAAATCATGTAATATTGATTTGGGAATCCTGATAGCCAGAATCTGTATCATACAAGATTGCCATTTCTATCTTTTGCTTGAAAAACACAGCAAACTTTAAGCCCAATTAGTCAAACAATTTTTAAAAAAAGAGTAAGGCCACTACTGATTGATATTCCTCACTCATAAGCAAACGAGTGTGACGAACAAACTTACCAGTGGAATTTCAATAGTAATAAGCGGTTGAATAAGGTTTTGAGCAGTTAGTAACTTCCATAAAGCTGAGTGAACTTTATCTGAGCAACACGCTGACAGCAACCATTATAAGCTGCTCAATGTGTTTGATTTCTCCACCTTCCATCCCGATTTGCAGCAGCAGCATCTTCATTAGATAGCCTTTTTTTCACTTACTGCAAAAAAAAATTTTAACGACACGTGTAACTTGGAAATATTGCATGGCCATTAAAGACCAAAGTAAAATTAGGGCCCATCAAATAACAGTATAGATAAATACCTTCTCAAGATTTGGACAAGAGTTGCTCTCCTCATCAGGCCAAAGAAGCCAAGCTACAATGCACAGGTCAATTCCATCTTTTACAATGACTGGGGACGATGGAAAATAAGAACCATCAACCAATAGAATATGATTTTTATTCAGGGCATCATTCAAACTACCAATTTTGTCGAAAGACATGCAGGGGTTTTGTAGGACCTGAACTTGTAATTTAAGGTTCCAGCAACATTTTTTTACATGCATTTTTTCCATAATCATTGAAAACCTTGCCCACCTCTTCTTAGTTATTTCCCATTCAGAAACCGCACCTTCATCATTCGATAGCTTGTCCTTTCTATCAGAGAAGAGCTTTTTGGGAGCCACCAAATCTCTGTAGATATTAAGATAGTACACAGGAGAATCATTCCAGCAAAAAGCTATTCCTTGGCTCTCAAAAACAGCAACCAAATTTTTCTTTGATCTTTTTGTGAAGTAGATGTTAAAGTGGAACTCTGTCTAAACATCCAAAATCTCCAAAAAGGAGGAAAACCCACCAGGAATACTATTCACAGACATTGGCCCACTATTGTGAGAAGGTGTTTCCTTTTCTCGATCATTGCTCTCATATTTTGGCCCATCATTTTCTATCTTACCAACTTTCTTTTGCAATTTCTTCTGTATTGCATTAGCATCAAAATTTTCTGTACAAATTGCAGTTGAGGGACCATCTACAAGATCATCCCTAGCATCGGTAGAAACAAACTCATTTCTTGCAATAACTAGTGGCTTTCATATTTGGTAATCTTCTTCCAAAGCCAAAGAGTGAGCACCTGTTTAATGCTCAAGAATATCAAATCTTGTGGAAGCTTCTTGACTGACGGGTGATCCAGAATTTAAGATAGTGTTCTCAATAATTAAGGGTTGGGACAACTGTGGTACTTCAACCCCAAGAGATTTGAAAGCAAAGAAAACTGCAATTCTAGCTTCTTCAGCTTGCTCAAGTACAATTTTGCGAGCACTATTTTTTATCATCTTTGCTAATCCCAATTGAATTTTCCGCATAAAAAAATTCTCTGAGATATGAATCTGGCAAATTAGAAAAAGAAAAAAGATGTTAGGCAATCAAGAAATGAATACCATGCAACAAATATTTTGTGCAAAATATAAATTTACAAAAGAATTGCCTCTAGAAAAATGTCACTGTTTTAGACTATTGTTTGTCTTACTTTTAATAAAATCGGTCAAGTCGAATGATTGGCCATGTGGATGCAATTCCTCTCTCATTATGAACAATCATCATTGGGGGAACCCAAGATTGCTTTATATCTGCATTTTAATATGATTTGGTTGTTCTTTGTATAATTTATTTTAAAATAAAATTAAACGTGTTGAGGGTGTAGGTTATTGGCAAGTTCAAAGTTGCTTCTATGTTTGAGACCTATGAGATTCTTGTGGTACCATTTTATCAGGTTAAAATTGATTGTTCCATCCAATGTAATCTCATTTTCATATGCAACGAAGATTCAAGTTGAAGTACTCAATCCAATAAAAAACAAAGCTCATTGTAACATTCGACTTGAACAGTCATTCGAATTGAAGGGCAATTTTTCCAGTCATTATGACTCGTTGTAACATTATAATTTCAACAACAAAGCTCTTCCCAGTAGTGTGAAGAAGAAAGAAGAATAAAAACGACAGAAATGCCCAAATTTTTCCAAAACTATTCACACTCATGCTTAATCAAGTATTAGTACAATCTCTGCAACTCGGGAAAACTTAGAAAAGAAAAGAAATACTCAAATAACCTACAAGCCAGAGAAAAATAACATGGATATGGCTCCACTTGTAATGAGAAAAAAATTTTACTCCTGTATTTCAAAATTCAGTTAAACCAGTTCTATTTATAAACAAAAAACTAGCCTCACAAAGAGATAATCGTCATTTGCATACAAAAATGTTTCTAGAACAAATAAGAGAAAGTGCCTATTTTTGATAACTCAGTTAAAAAGCACAACAGGGAATGATAGTATGGAAGATGAGAACAATATTTAAGTTGAATATAAAAATAGTATCTTAACTTTCAATCATGCCAAAAGTGATAGTTTTTCATCTCATAAGCTTGTTGACACTATGAATAAACAATTATACGAAAGTAGATAAGTTGTAATTTTTTGTTAATAATGTCTAGCATTAAAAAAAAAATCTCCAGCAGCCTTGAGACTCTTCCACCACACCTTGGAGAAGCACAATAAACTAAATTTCTTCTTTGCAAGACACCATCAATCTGAACGCATTCAACCTACAAAAAATCATTGAAAGCCAACAGTCAAACTATGCTAAAGTAGAACATCACTTTTTAAACCTTTCAACAGTCAAAATGCCTGCCTTAAGTGTCTTTTTAAGGATGTATCCAATATTTTAAATCAAAATCAAGCAATCATAAAAAAATTTATATCGGCATAAATACCTGTCACGGGTACAATTTTGAAATTTCTTTGTTCATGTAGATGTTGCAGACTTCAAAAGGAAGGCAGTTGCTAAGCTGAATGCAGTTTTTAAAAGATGCAGAACTTGAAGGAGTGTTGCCTTCAGCAACAGGCAAAATCGGTTCTTTCTCCCGCAACCTAAATTCTTTGGCATAAGAACCAGTCATAGAAGAAAATGATTTCTTGTCATCGTAATCGTTTCCATTTTGATTACTGTTGTGAGCATTATCCTCACACAAGGTCCTCTCTTCTACTGCAAAGTGAAAATGTCTAATGGGTAATGGTGATTCTTCGTTTTCAGACTTAGCTAAGGCCAACTTGGCATTGTCGCAAGAATGTTTTTTGTTAAGACACAGTTGAGTAGTTTGGTCGTTAATGGTGTTGCTAGCATCTAAAATGAGCATCTTTTCTTGCTTATCAATGTCCTTAGAAATATTGCTTGCTTTCTCAATCTGAACAGAGCATTTGTCAGCAGCAAAATAAAGACCAACCATTTGAATAGCCTCATTCCAGAATTCATCGCCAAGAGATACCATTGAACTCTTGGAAAACCATTTTGGAGTTCCATCTCTCCTCGTATATGTATCTAACAATCTTGAATCGGGTGTACTATTACATTTTCTCAACGTAGCTTGAGTATCACAGAGCACATCCTGTTTATGAACAACAAACTATTTATTGGTAACCATTTTGACGAAGCACACATGTCAAAGTTTAAAAGTCACTTATTCCTTTTCATACAAACCTATCTCCACATCTCCTGGTTCGGAAGTTAGTCGAGAGTCATTTATTAAGGGGGATACCTCGATTGAACACATATGCCCTCCATCTAAATGAAAATTATCATTTTCATCAACATATTAGTGTTTTTTGCACGTTTTAACATGATTGACAAGCAGAGAAGGGCTGCCACTTTTTTTGACCGGCATATTTTGCCCCGTTAGGAGTAGCTGGAAGCTCTCTGAAAGTATAAGGAAAACTAAAATCAAAATCTTCGTAGAAAAAATAAACAAAGACTAGGGTATAACACAGTATAAGCTTAAAACAACAGTAGCCGTGTAAATTTACAATGACCTACTATGTCAAACCTTCCAGAGTTTCAAATTCAAACAATCCCATCAAGTTGAACAGAACACAAGCTTTACTCATAATGCAATGCCAAACGCTATTGCATTCGTTAATCTAAAAAGATGCTTACGGCATAAGTAAGACAAGAATTAAATATGTACAACCTGCAGTACAGAGATAAGAAGTCTGTAGCAAATTGTCTGAGTTCCACATTTTTATTGACTGGATCCGTGGATACTTTCTCCTCCATAACTTGGGTCCATTGAAGTCTTGGGAAGCATATGTTAATTGGGAACGCTCGAGGACACTACATTTTCTTTCTTCTCTTTGTCATCAAATACTTCCCTGGGACCAATAGGCTCATCCCTCAGAAGTGGTTGTAGCCCCTGACAACAAATTTCTCACCAACATCAGAATTAGCACTCAAGTAGCAATCTAAACTTCTTTTTGAGCAAGGACATTGATCTAGAGCAGGTTCTGCTGCCTTTTCGGTTTTGCAGACCTTCCCTTTGGGCGAAATCGTTTTCTTTTTTCTTGATTGAAAAAAACTGCCACGAAAACCCCATACGATATTAACTTGTTCCTGAAAAAAGTAATACTAGCAAACCGCTGATCCCATTTTAACATTCTAATCAAATAAATCAGCATATGCATTCATTTGTCATCAGTAAGTGCCAGTCGAGATCAAAAGCGGGTGAAAGGACGCAACTTTAAGCACCATTCCTCAGTCGAAAAGCCAAAAAAAAAAACAGAGAAATTCGAAAATTATGGTGCAAACGAAGTAGCGGCAATTTCAAGAACATGAAAACGGGGCGGATAAATAAAAAAAAAACGCACGACTCGTCTCGGGATGAAATTAAAGATCAAGAACGCAAAAACCAACGGAAAAAAATGGGAGGAGAAGAACGCAGGAATGCGGAGAAGAAGGACGAAGAGTGGGAACCTGGTCGGTGCGAGGGCGAGGAGAAGGGTAGACATGGCTACGCCGGCGCGGCCGCAGCCCGCCGGCGACGAAGTTTGAAAACAAAGTTGGGAGAGACGGATCGGTTACGTAGGAAGTTTTCGGGCCGTTTATCGGGTAGCCGGGTCCTCTGCCACCTCCCACCAGGCAAAGCATTTGGTTAATGCAAATCTTCCTAGCCACATTTACATTTCAGGGATAATTTTACTAATAATAAAGATTTTGCTTTACCCTCTATTGCATAATCATATTTTTTTTAACAGCACCTGAAATTATCTATCTAATATTTATACTTGTGAAAGAAAAAAATTACGCATATGAGTATATAATCTTACGTCTTGAACATCAAACTCGCCGCATAAATTAAATGACGACTGTAATTTCGTTTAAGTAAAAAAAAAATTGCATTCGTGTGATATACAATTGGACATTTCCCTTTTATACAAGTATGTATAAGCCTACAACACGTACAAACCAATGGTATAGTATAAGTCCAATAGACTCAAGCCCGTTACTCAACTAAGTCCTAAGTACTTCTATTTTCACTTGTAACACAATCATTCCTCGTTAGCCATCACCAAATATTAACTTCAAAGAATGGAATAATACAAGCAAAAGGAGATCAACAAAATGCCCTTCAGCATCTTAGTATTACGATCAACAAAATGCACGCAAGGGTTGAAGTTGAACGGATAAATGGCCTGGTGAACGACCTTGTTTTCGAGAGAAAATTAACTACTTTTTAGTGCCACCAATCTCCTCATCGATGCAACAATAGCTGCAACTTTCGAGTCGGCTAATGCTTTTCAAATTTTGGCTATGTTCATATTCATATTTGATGCTGTATGGATCCAAAGGAGTAAGTGCAGGTACTCAAGAAGTAAGCAAAACATTTAAGGAAGTGATTCCTACTATTTATCAACCGGCTAATGCTTTTTTAACATCCTTTCTTGTATGCTTTCCCTATTGCCTAAGGAAGGTGTTGTAATGTTTGTTATACCCAGGCAGTTACATCACGTTATAAACTTTATTACACATGTGGGTGGCAATTTTAGGATTTTAGGAGCCGGTCGGGCATTTATAGTTTTTTCACCTTATAAGAGATATTTCGTATATGGGTTTTAGAGCCACTGATTGTTTTTCGAGTCATGAAATCGAAGATGAAGCCATCAGATATAGGATGAAGTATGTTCAAGATGATGATCTTCATCGGGGCTAATTTTCTCTGATTGTGCTGATTTAGTGACGTCATTTAGTTAAACTATTGTTAACCTAAAACACCAATTTTTGGGCTATATCGTTTGGGTTAGGGTTGTTAAACAAGCGAGCTCGCTGAGCTCGCCTTGTGCTCTAACTCGACTCGAATAAGTTGAAGTTTGCTTGAAGTCGACTCAAGATCGAACGAGTTTCAAGCGTATATACTCGAAATCAACTCAAATATTTCTAATATGTTTGAGCTCGACTCAAACTTGAATAATCTTAAAAGTGGTTAACTCAAGTTAAAGATTTATAGTCAATTCCTACTTATAAACAAGATATTCTTCCATTATGTATTAGATGTGGGACTAAGTTGAGAGACCTTATAATCCACTTACCTTAGGAAATTTTGTCCTCAAAATTCCTATACTTGGCCAGTTGTTAACCCTAATCTACGACCTTCCATGACCTGTGATCCACGACCTTCCATGGTCTATGACCTACGACCTTCCATGGCCCATGACCGAGAGCCTAGTCGATATCCGTAGTCCAACCCATCATCTAACACGGAACAAGATTGCTCTAATATTATTTGTAACAACCTAGCCCAAAATGTAACGTAATAGGCTAAGTCATCTCTTCAAAGTGGTTAATTAAGTTAAAGATCTATAGTCAATTCTTACTTATAAACATAATTTTTTCTCGTATGTATTAAATGTAAGACTAAGTTGAGGGATCTCGCACACTGGCTCAGCGAGCTCGACATGATTACGATGTCGATAAGGTCGATAGAGGAGGTGGCTCGCATGAAAAAAGGGCAAAATAAGAGTGATCAATAATGGGGTGACAAGATCAGGCCGGGATGGGCGACGCTGGACTCCACTTCGGTCAATGAAGGTCGCGGGAGGGTCGACGACGTCGAGTTAACGACTAGACGGCGATGGTGATGGTCGCCAGCAGCAGGACCAACGATGGGAGCGCAGCGTGCTCGTAACGGCTTCGTTAGGTCGCAACAGCTTCATCAGGCCACAGAAGTCGGGTGACGGTCGGACGGTAGGGGAATGGTTGGTGATGTTCTGACGGTAACCTGGGGCGTCAATCGACGGTGGTTCGACAGCCGGAGGCGGTGTTGACGACCGAGAAGGAGGGCGGTGAAGGGTATGAGGAATAAAAGCGTCGGGGGGAGGTGGGGGAAGAAATGGGTGGGTGGCGTATTGTAAATAAAAGTTGATTCGTCTTTTAATCAAATAAAAAATAATAACTAACTTGTAATAAATCTTTAAAAAATTCATAAAAATAGGAAAAAATCTAATAAAATATATTACACACTATAACACCGCAATGACATATTATGTAAATTATTATATTATATTATCGAGTCAATTTTTAATTGAGTTTGAGTTATAATTAAATCGAGTCGAGTGTGAGGTCGAATATTTTAATATTGAGTTTCGAGTCGAGTCAAGGCGAATCGAGTTGAACACCAAATATTCGTGCGCTAGCTCACTTAATTAATGGCCCTAGCTTGAGTTAAACTTGTCTCTTGTAAATTATAATGTAACTATTTTTTGGTGTTCAAGATAGGTTAAATTTTGTGGCAACTAAGCTAGCTAATTTATCGAGTTTAAAGCACCTGCATTAGTTATCATACTTGTGTCATTGTCTATAGTTGGTAAAAAATTTATGTAAAAATGGCTTGCTTTGAAAAAAAAAATGGCATGTATTTATAATCGAGGGCCCCGAGGGCAAAAAAGTCTGGCGAAGTCACGAGTCTCGTGGCCCTTCCATAATCATATAGCCGTATTCGCACCGGAATCACCCACATCGACATCGCCACGTCGGGCCAACGCGGCGCTATACGGTCGGATGCGATGCAACCAAACAAGCCCGTGGCACCGGGGGCGGTGGTGGTGTGTGTCCCCACACATGCGAACCCCCGACCAACCCAACCCCTTTAGATTCCAGACCGCCCCCGTCACGCCACAATCTTGCTGTTCCACGTCCCCACCGAATCCAATCTATCGTACCCGGTACACCAAATCCAACAATCCCCGTCCCCCACTAGTCTTCGGTCCGGCATTGTTGAACCTTCTACACTCACCCACAACCTTCCTCCTCCCTTTCTTATTTCACCCACCAACACCGACGGCGAACGGTGAACCGATCCGTCTCTCTCGCTCACGACCTGATCTCGCTTGCGGCATTTCGTCGAACATGTCCGACAACGGAGGCGCCGTGACCCTCTATAGCGGCAGCGGCAGCGCCGCCATAACCGGCGCCGTGAAGACTCCTTTCTCCATCAAAGTCGTACGCGGCGGCGCCATCGTTGCCGTGAGCGACGCCCGCCAGGCGAAGATCGCCGAGAACGCCGGCGCCTGCGCCGTCATAGTCGTCGACCCCGCCCCGCCGCCTGCAGGCGGTGTGGGTAGGATGGCCGACCCCGGGGTTGTGCGGGAGTTGAAGCTGGCCGTCTCCATCCCCGTCATAGCCAGGGTGAGGATCGGCCACTTCGTCGAAGCGCAGATCCTCGAGACGGTCGGCGCCGATTACGTGGACGAGAGCGAGGCGCTCACGCCGGCGGACGAGCAGCATTACATCAACAAGCACAGCTTCCGCGCCCCCTTCTTCTCCGGCTGCCGCGACCTCGGCGAGGCGCTACGGCGGATCCGGGAGGGCGCCGCCGTGATCAGGACGGCGGAGGTCTCCGCCTCGCCGCCCGGAGACGTCGCCGCCACCGTGAGGGCCGTCCGCGCGGTGCTTGGCGGGATACGGCAGCTGTCGAGCATGGACGACGACGAGGTCTTCACCTTCGCGAAGATGATCTCGGCGCCCTACGACATCGTGGCGCAGACGAAGCAGCTGGGGAGGCTGCCCGTGGGGCTCTTCGCGGCAGGTGGGGTGGCCACCCCGGCCGACGCCGGGCTGATGATGCAGCTCGGCTGCGACGGCGTCTTCGTCGGCGCCAACGTCTTCGACGGCGACGACGCTTTTGGCCGCGTGCAGGCCATCGTTCGGGCGGTGAGGGAGTACAACGACGCGCACGCATTGGCGGAGGCGAGCTGCAGGGTTAGGGTCGGTGAGACCGCTGTCGAGCAGTTGGCGACGAGGGTTTCCGAGCTCTAATGGCCAAGCTGACCTTCACATCTTTACCGCCACCACCACCCTTTGGATTCGAGCAGCTAATCTGTCCGGTGTAAGATGAGAATTGTTCATTGTCTTTGTGTTATGTAGCAATGTTGTGGCTGTATTACTTGACAATGATCACTTTCATGTTTGTGTTTCTTACATGAGAATGAACTCTGTTTGGTTGACTATCATAATAAGAAATAAGATGATTGATCATGGTATTGTGAACAATGCAATGTGTTTGTTTTTTTATGATTGTTGATGCATCCTATTCATAATTCATTGCACACAACTTCTTGGCATTGAATTTCTGTGTCTTTTCAATTGAACTAATTCAATGAAAGCGCTTAGGCTTAGGCACATGTACAGATACAAAATTACACAGAAAATAGCATTTTGAGAGGCAAACTGTTCGACGGAGAAGCATCGTTGAATGCTTCGTATATGAATTTCCAGAACAAATTGTTCCACCCAAAGCAACTGGTAGAGGGTCTTTCTCGTCATCATCTTCTTTCTAACTTTAACTCGCATTTGCTTCTAATTTCTCATCGAGGTGTTCTCGAGCTCCTCCATCCTGGGTATTGCATAAGACGCGCAGCGCAATTTCATAGGCAGCGAAAATTGCTCCATTCACGACGAAAGCGCGCGCTACTTTCGTACACAGGCCCTTCCAGGGCACCTGGTAGCCTTCTCTCAAGCTTTTGCGGAAGCAGTCCACAATGCCACTATACGTGGGGAGGGAAGAGCTCGTTGACGGCTGGGACTGGGCTTGGAGCCTTGGCTTCACCACATCCAACGGGTAGCAGCACAACCTGCTCGCCGACCAGCATTGTGGAGAGGCTCTTCTCCGTGCTCTTTCTGCAGCCTGGATGGAGCAGTTCTCGGGTGTATTCATAGGTCCAGAAGTATGTGCCACAGCCTAGCATTTCTCGAAGCATAGTGATTCCCATGCCTCTGAACATTCCTCTTAAGCCCTTCTCTTCTTATGTTCTGCCTTGCCATGGACGTTGGCCCCTGGTGATTGGATTGTTGGGAGAGTTGCAGTCGGCCCTTCAAAAGCTCGACAGGGGTGAGCATCAAACTCTGTCTACGGCCAATGCAGCGCTTCTGTATGAAGGAGAGGACCATTGTCTTCTTTTGGTTCAAAGGCTCGGGAAAGGAGTGCGAATACTTGGAAAACCACAGCATTCTGCAAGGAATCATAAAATATATTTAGAAGTTCGGGATTCTCTTTAACATAAAAAATATCATATAATTTACCACGGATATGTAGCAGCTTAATAGCACAAGAAAAATAAGGCTTTTCCTAATTTGGTGCCGAGGATTCAATTAAAGATAAGTTCTGAAATGAAATGAAACCGGGGTAAGCACCCGTGCTCATAAAGAAATTGCTGCTAGAAAGTTCTACAAGTTGCAATTCTCCAGGACTAACCGGCTGTTAAAAGTTTTTACT
Source organism: Piper longum (assembly GCA_032619315.1). Taxonomy (NCBI): domain Eukaryota; kingdom Viridiplantae; phylum Streptophyta; class Magnoliopsida; order Piperales; family Piperaceae; genus Piper; species Piper longum. Next base: position 19,062 of record JAVDBV010001011.1, read on the forward strand.
TTTTTCCTTGATCATGAGCTTTAAATTAGGAGATGACAATGACAGCATACTACTAATATCGATTAATCATCAGGTAAGTAAAAACGACCCAGAAATTTAAAGTTTGTTTAAAAATAAAGTTTAGTAACATATTTGTAATAAAAAATTGGGTTCCGATGTATCGGTTGAGGCAATGAAACTGATAGTTTGTATAGCTCTTTCTTTTTCATGTTTAAAACAATAAAGCAAATCAGAAGCAGTAGTGCCCATGACAAGAGAAGTGTTAGGTTTGATGAGCCCTCAGACATAATTTGTAATAAGTTACACGAGGCTCCAAAAAGTACTAGTTACCTCTAAATATGATATGATATAAACCCAACAATAAGAATGCCCTCTCTCGCACTCATCTTGCGAAGAAGCCCAACCACATACGTGTTGTTATTGCATGATTGTCGCAGACGGGTCTTGATCTAGCGGGTGCCTGCAACCACTTCGGCCATACCTCCGACACCCGCTGCAAACAACTCCCTCCCCCAACTACTGGCGATAAACTCGGGCCAGAACTCCATCACCCATCCGCTTTGCCTCCCAAGTCCTTGTTGCAATTCCTGACATAACCCAGAAAACCAAACACCCTTCCCCAGTCCCAACCAATAAAGATCGCCTCGATGAATCTTTGCATATATCTCTCTTCTTGATCGGTTACCACAGATTGGTATGTGATCTCCGGCCTTGTGAAATTGTATAAAAAAAAGGTGGTTCCCGAATGGACGGCGGCTTGCTTTGGACATCAAACATGACTTGCCATACATTGAACATCCTCAATCCTTATCTTTCCATAGTTTCCGTATACAAGGGAAACTCCAATCTAGTATGGCAGCAAATCACCCGCTTGCCTAATTTGTATCTTTTAAGCCAGCATTTGCATTATACCCTCTCTATGTTGCAGTAGTGGTCTGTTCCATAATCCGTTTCTAACTGTGATCAAAGAGAGATTAGTGGCTGCTGTTTGACGATGGGGAGGAGAACAACATTGATGGCCACGTAGTTGCACTTAGCCAGTTCACGAGTTATTTTATCTTGAGATTAACTCGATTTGATTCAAATTTAATATTTAAATATTTAAAATTAAAATTTGATATTTAAATATTCAAATTCGAATCTTACAAGTTGTGTTCAAGCAAAGTAATATTAAATTTGACTCGGCTCAGTTATAATCATAGTTGTACGAATCGGTCGATTCCGAGTGAAATCGGTCGATTTAAATCGGATCGGCACGTGCCGATCCGATTTTGGGGCCGAATCGGGCGGTTTGCCTCGATTCCAACTCATTTAAATCGGAATCGAAATTGGGGGTAAATCGAAAAAATCAATTTTTTAGAAAATAACTAAAATATCTTAGGTATGATATTAATTAAATTATTTAAGCATAGGTAAGATTGAAATTTATCCAAGTGGCGACGAGGGCGATGGCAGCGTGAACGGG